>PVKN010026218.1:0-13893 GCA_004027915.1 Capromys pilorides
TATTCTTCTACAGTATTGTTTGTTATTGTTCATGCCTTACTGTCCCTAAATTTACATATGCATGGGGGGCAGAGACAGACAGACAGACAGACAGACAGACAGTGCAGTTTCCAATCACATCCGCCTGGAATCTTGGAACAGAGCTGCTATGGATGAGAGGTACAGCTATACTAGAGAGGGAGGAGAGCTGTTGCTAAGAGAAGAGAAGACTGCAGCGGCCGAGGAGATGGAGTAAAAGGCGACAGGAGCCTGAGCCCCGCCCTGCAGCGGGTGGCAGCTGGCTGGCTTGGGACTCCAGAGAGACAGGCCACGCCCAGGGCCCGAGTCGGTGAGGCTCGGGAGCACCACTCTCGATGGGCACAATGTGCGGCTTGGGAAACCATCTTGGGAGAGGACAAACACCTTCCCCTTTTCATTGCAGGGAGTGTCAACATGATCTGAGTTCATTCTTTTATTTCTAAAATTAACATTTAGCTCTTGAAACATGTACAGCGTGACCTTTTTGGTGGGGATTACTTTCAGGGAGCTAGAAAACAACTGTGTCTCTCTCTAGGCTGCCACAGCTGTGGAAAAAGCGGCAGTGTCCCGGTTGTTTCCAGGGGCCCATGTAACTTGGCTCTGGCAATTCCACGTTCTGTCCTGTCTGAGGAGGGCGCGGGCCCGAGGAGGGTGCCCTGCATTGCTCCTCCTGAACGCCAGCTGGTTTTCTACACCTCAGTCGTGTGGTGTTTAATAGGGTGCACTGCACTGAGAATGTAAACGACTCAAAATTTATTCCTGACTTTTCAAAGACATTAATGATGGCAGAGACCTAGCTGCTTGCAGGATTCTGGCCGTGTCTGTGTGTAAACAGCCAGGCAGAGTAAGGAGAGAATGCGACCGGGCATCTGCGTCGGGATGCCCAGGAATCCTGTGGCTCGAAATGAGCTTCCCTGCACATCAGGGTGTGCCAGCCTCTGCATGCGCGAAAGGGACATTCAGACAAACCAACGGTCCCTCCTAGGAGAGACGAGTGGCTGAGTTAACAAGAGTAGCTCTTACTGAACTACAGCATTTACTCTGCAGGGGCATCCATTTCTCACCACAGCTGTGCTAGGGTGGGCTGTCCCTCCTCATCCTGACTTCTGTAGAGCCCTATCCTACCCCATCCTGCCCCGGCTGCTCCAGCGTTGACTGGGAAGTTCCTTTCTTGAGCTGTGGCCAGCAGGTCACCACTTGCTCTTCACCAAGAACCAGTATCTGAAGAGTAATTTATCCTTTGCTGGGAATCTGAGACTAATTCTTCACAAGCGTCTCTTTTCCTTGAAGGGCTTCATCTGTAACATAGAAACTAGGTTGTCATCTTGCCAATCAAAGCCATTCAGGTGGAAAACAAGAGGCGAAATGGGCATCACCCACACGGTGCTGTGTGGGTGCCTCGTGGCACTGCAGACACCAGTCCTGGCTCGGTGGTGGAGCACGGGCCTTGGTGGCCCTCAAGCACCTGTTTCCCCTGGCTGCTTACCCCAGCTCCTGTGCCTGCAGCTCAGAATCTGTGCCTGCTGATACTGCCACTGGGTGTATCCGGGCAAAGATGTGCATGTATCTTTCCATGTCTGGAAGGCTGGCTTAATGCCTTCTTACAAGGCAAAAGAGAAAAATGTATAACTATTAGAAAGGCAGAAACAAAAGCCTTGTTTTTCACTATCAATATGATAGCAATTTACCTGACAGTTCCAAGAGAATCCATTCACCCACCCATTTATCCAAAACTTAATTCCTGTTCTATTTTAGAGATGGCTTGTACAGTGACTTAAAATTATAAGAATCCTCTGTGAAGTTAATCAATTATAAGCTAATTCCATAATAGTAGGCTTTTTTGTGTTATATAAAGTATACTATAAATGCTTTGATATTGCTTTGGACTGTGTTTTAGTCCATTGTGTGTTTCCAGGGCAGAGTACCTGGGACTAAGTACTTCATAACGAGCCAAAATTTATTGGCTCTTCCTTCTGGAGGCTGGGGGATCCACCCCCAGGGTTCCGGCATCCAGCAAGGACTACCCGCTGCTGTGTCCTCCTGTAGCAGAAAATAGAAGAACAACAGAGAGGGGAGAGCTTACAGAGCCACACTCCCCTACCTGTTCCAGGCCACTCCTGCCACAGCAGCAGACCGCCTGGTCCACGGCAACATTAGCTCCTTCCTCTGCCCTGGAGACCCAACTGATTCTTACCTCTTATGGTTGCAGGAGGTGGGGAAGGGCTAAGTTTCCAGCACAGGCTTTTGGAGAACACGCTTAAGCCCTCAGCGGAGCGCGTCCCGTATTACCCATGTTCCTAGGCTCTTGGGCCAGCCTGAGCGCCCTAATTTCTACTACAGCATTTTCCCCTTCCACTCATTAGGCGGAGCGTCCACTGCTGTGAGTTTTCTATGTGTGATGTTTTCTACCACTTCTGTAAGCTTCCTTGTATTGTTTTCATTAAAAATGTTTCTCCCGTTTCAAATCCTATGACCTACTTGAGGACTTAAGCCCGAAGACATCCCCACGATTGTCTCAGTGTCCCTCAGCCACGTAAGCTGGGCGCATGGCTGGTATGCACTGAAGGCCTTCCTCCTTGAACAGTGTTCACAGGTCCTCGCTCCGGGGCAAAGCCTTTCGCGTACTCCGTGGCCTCCGTGGCCACTGCCAAAACTGAAGAGCTTCCATATCCCATGGTCCTTGGCTCGTCCACCGCGTCGAGTTCTTTGCTGCTGGATGTGTCTGTTCCTTACAGATGGACCCTCTTCCATAGCTGCTTGGTTCTTGGTATCAAATTTGGACACTTTATCATTTCTGTTAGAAAACTGGATACTTCTTTCTGCTGAGAGCTCAACTTCAAGGTAATTGACCAGCCCCGCTGGCCAGGCCATTGAGCGATGCCACTGGCCTGTTCTCATTGGCTCACAGCCATCAGGAGCACTTTCCTGGTTCCAACACTGCAGTGCCGCTTGGTTCAGAAAAGCAGTGCCCAGACTGAAAATCCAGTTGGCCATTGCCTGTTGGTCCAGTTCTGTCTGACTTCCAGACAGCCCCATTCAGAGCCACCCCTCTGCCTGGAGTTGGTCTCTGGGTCTTGGCATTGCACCTGCCAGACCTGACAGGTGTTCTCGGTATTTTCACTGGAAAACTCAAGATATAAAGAAAGCAAAATACTGAATTCAAAATTGAAAGAATGTTTTCCTTTTCTTCCTTGGGGTTCTGGTGGAGAACCACAGCCTCACATAGACAACAGGATGGGATGGAGGAAGGGCTGGGCTCTGTCTTTGAGGTGACTGCAGGGCCCAAGGAGACCACAGGATGCTGAGCATCTGAGCCCCAGGGCTGCACAGCAGAACTCCGAGGAGACCCGGCTGGAGCTTCCCACCCCAGGAGGGCTGGCTGCACTTCACCCCAGCACTCACTGTCTGAGCTCCTTTTGGGGAGCCCCTCTGCAGCCACCCCTGTGCTTGTACCGTGAGCTGGCTCAGGGGCAGCAGCTGTGCTCTTAAAGCCACGCGCCCAGCACACGGGGGCTGCCACAGCGGCTACTGTACTTCACGCAGACCCGGCCACACCCGGTCTCTCAAGCACACACCCCTGCCACACACTCGAGCTTGCTTTTAAGAACGGAATCCAGCAACAAGCTGCTCTCTGGTCCTCAGTCCTCTTCGCCTGAGCGTCTAGGCAGATTTGGCAACACCCACTGTCTGTGAATGGAGAACGCATCCAGGGTAATTGTGGCTGATGCTACTTCAGCACTTACCATATGCCCAGCCTGATACGCATGCTTTCCATGCACCGCCTAGTCCTTAACAACCTTTATCGGAAGCCAAATTTCTTTCTCTTTGGTAGACGAGGAGACTGCATCATAGGGCGATTATGCCATTTACCCAAAGTTGCATGACTGGCAACTGGCTTCAATGGGGCCAGCTTACACTGTGTCCTACTCAGACCCAAAGAGCATTGCCCAAGTGCAGCAGGCATGCGGAATTTGGAATGGATGCCCAAGAGGAGGGAGGGCCACAGAGATACCACGCTCCTGGTGACATGGCCCTCTCTGCTGCTCGCTTGGCCAGGACAATCTATGCTGTCCTTCTAGTGTGGGGATGGGAGCAAGCCCACAGGAAGCATGGAGGATATCCCAGGGGTGGGTGTAAAGTGAAACCCTTTTGCTCTGTTTCTCTCCTTTTAGAAAAAAAAAAAAAAAAGCTCCTATAAGTTTGGAGTAAAAGAAGAAATATTGAAGCAGAACATGGGAGAAGTTTCAAATGAAAATATGTAGTTTAGAACTTAAGGAGATTTAGGGGCCAAGAAGATAGCTTAAAGGCTTAAGTGCCTGCCTGGCAAACTGCGATGTCATGAGTTTGATCCCTGGTACCAAAAAAAAAGTCAACATCTAATTATTAGGGGCCTGGGAGATAGCTCAGTAGAATAATCAGTTGCCTGACAAGCACAGGATCCTGAGTTTAATCCCCAGTGCCACAAAAAAAGTTATTAGTTTAAAAAAGAATTTATGGAGATTTTTACAATACATCAGACTCTTAGTAGAAACACTAAAAGGACCCGCTGGGGAAAGGTCTCAGAACCCACTGGCAAGGCGGAGCTGCCCTGCACACACGTGTCATCCCTGAGCCTGTGGCTCTAGGATGAGCCCTCGTGAACCAAGCCAGCCCTTCTGAGCCCGAGTAGGGGACTCACGCCTGCCCTGCGTCCACCAAGCCCTGCTGCCCTCTGTGCAGAAGCAGCAGAGTCCACTGCGGGCACGTTGCCATTCCTCACCTTCCATGCCTTCTGGATTTTTTTCTAACTTTTAAATTATTTTATTTTATTTTTATTACCTTTAATAAGAAATAACAATGTGACAGTTTCAAAACATGTTAGTAGTACATTCTCAATATTTGATACAATGTATATTGTTGTCCTCCTAGTAGTTATGTAGAGCACAGGGTGTAGACATGATAATTTTTCTAATTCTTATTGGTACAAAAAATTTCTTCTCATCGAACTAAGAGAAAGTAGTTGTATACATTATCCAGTGTTCCATAATCGCAGTGGGTTATTGGCAGAACTGGCCATGTCAGAAGCTGTTGATTTAAGCCCTGTACAGCTCAGCGTACTAATCTAGCTTTATGATTTATGCCTTGTGGTTAAACTTTTCTGCTGGGTGGTTAAGGGCAAGTTAAAGGAAGACCTGTATAACAAAACATGGAACTTCTATATCTCCCAAGGTCAGTCCAATCCCCTGAGGGTTTACTTTGAAACCAAGTACAGTGCTTTGTAGAGCTGTTGTCAGTGTCAGCCGTCTGGATGAGTCACAGCCATGCCTTCCATTTTAATTAAAATTTTAATTGTGTAACATTTCAAGCAAGAGGGAATGCTACTGTGAAGCACATTGCTTGTGGAATCCCCTCCTGCATCCTGGGTTTCATTTTCTTCTCCAGAGCAGATCCATTAGGATGCTGTATCTCACAAATTTTGATTTAAAACCACTTTCCGTTCTTAAACATTGCCAGGCAGGGTGGCTCATGCCTGTAAGCCCAGCACTTGGGAGGCTGAGGCAGGAGGCCACCCTGAGCTAGAAAGTGAGTTCAAGGCCAGCCTGAACTTCATAGTGGAATGTTGGCCCAAAAACGCAAACAAAGCAAAACAAAACACATTCCTAAACATTTTTATTTCTGAAGTTTCTCAAGGAGGTTTGCTTTAAATAACTTATCCGTATTCATATTTATTATAAAGGCAATTAAAAGTTTTTAAAATATCTGCTTGTGAATTAAAGTGATACTTTCAAACCTATTATATGTAAACACAAACATTTATTTAAAAAATTCAAAATCACAGAGCTTTATGAGAAACATGGTGTTGCATTTTTAAAATTCTCTGTGACATCTGGCTTAGTAGAGCACACCGGGATCCCCCATCTGCTTGGTCATAATCCTGACATGATTTGGGGTGTGCTCTTTCAGCTGAAGAGTGAGGTACAAGCCTCGCCTCACACAGATCTGGAGTTAGAGAAGTGGAGAAGTCAAATGTCTCACAGGCAAATGTCTTACAGAAATCGAGAATTTCCAAGGTCTTTAGGAAAATGATGGAGGATATTATGCCTCCCCTGAACAAAAGGATGGTTTACTAAGTTGTGGTCGCTCATAGAATCAGAAACATCAGTGAGTTTCCCCTTTTCGGTTACTTGACGACCCTATGGCCTGACCTGGGCTTGCTTGCACGTGAATGATGAGATGGCATGCAGGATGCTGGGGAGACCCTGGCTCTCAGAGTTATGCACTGGATCTTTGTAGTGATGCACTGCTGCGCTCCATCCTGACTGCCACCGAAGTCACATCTGTGATGTCACATCTGTGATGTCACTGATCTCATCAGAGTCAGCCCTGATCATACTCAAGCTCATGATAGTGAATCACAATAATTTTGATTAGGAAATACTTAATTTGATCATGGACATTCACATGTCAAAAGTTCTTCTTCCTAAAATGATGTGCCCCGTCCATTTATTTGCAAAAAATGCTTGCCAGATTCCTGCATGGGAATGCCTAGCTTGTGCGTGGGCCACTCTTCCTAGTGACAGCGGTGTTCGTGGAGTGCAGCGAGGTCAGGGCAGGAGGCATCCCAAGGACGCTCTGTCTGAGGACCTCCGTGGCACATTGGCAGACAGCAGAAGCACAGTACAGGGTCAGTGTCCCTTCTCCAAAACGCTTGGGACCAGAAATAGACTTTTAGGGTTTTCATTTGGTAATTTAAAAAATTTGCATATTGTGCTATTCAGAATAATGCACAATTTAAAAATCCTCAATTGTTTATTTCTGGAATTTTCTGTTTAATATTTTCACCCAGGCCACAGTTGACTGTAACTGAAACCAAAAAGAGTAAAACTGGGTAAGGGGATACTACTGTAAAGCTATTTCTATGAAATGATTTCCTTTATGACAGCAGTAGATTGGTTCTAATATCAGAGGAGCTTTGCCTTACAAAAAAAAAAAAAAAAAAACCTCATCCAGACCCAGGAAATACATACATACATACATACATACATACATACATACATAAATGCATTCATTTTCTGGTTACCTTGGCATGAGGTTGGGCATTAACCAGTGAGGTATGGTTTGTACTAGCCCTGATGGGGATGCTGCTCCTGAAGAGAGTTTTGCTTCAGAGTTCTAGACCAGGGTCGTGTTTGAGGCAATTGTACCACAAAGGAAATGGAGTTAGAGATCCCAGGGCTTGCACAAAAAGATAAACTAGATGGCTGGGCCGCACACAAGCCCATACGTGTGGTGATGCTTCTTTCTCTGCTGTTTGTTCACCTTTCCATGCCCACCTTGGAGTCAAGAATGATATCTCACCATTCCATGTACAATTTCAACATGCTCACTCCAAAGCAGATAATAGGAGCATGTACTTTTGGAGTGAACATGTCCTATTTCCTCATGCAAACGAAAACTTACAGAGACAGGAACAATTGGGGCAAAAGAAGTACATCTTGCAATGAATAAACTCTCCCTAAAGAAGAAAAAGGTTAGTGTGGGAACTTTTAATATAGCCAGGTATTGATTTCCAAAGAAAGGTGTGAGTCACTTCTAAAAAGACCATCTTGGCCTTCGCTTCATAGTTCTCTTCCAGATTCACTGTCAAGGTGTGAGACCCTGGGTCTTGAACTCCACTTCCTTTGGGGTACAGCTGCCTCAAACATGACCCTGAGCTAGAACTCTGAAAACTCCAGGCTCATCGGTGGCTCAGTCCCCAGCTGAGCACAGGTCCTCATGAGCCCGTGCTTGGACATACGAGGCCTGGGACATTGTGGACCCAAACCTTAATATTCAGTCCTCTCGGTCTGCTATGATTAGATGGGGTTTGTTCCTAACAGAACAAATGTTGACGTTCAACTTAACCATAGTGGTGTTTGGAGGTGAGGTGTTTTAAGAGGTGATTATGTCATTACGAGGAATGAATGCTACTCTTAGGGGGCTGGGTTAATTCTTGAGGGAGGGAGTTCCTGTTGCCTTGGGGTTGGATGACTTATAGAGAGACCTGGTTGTTTTAAAACGAACAGTGCCCCTGTTTCAGCTTTTCTGTATATGCCTGCTTACCCATCTGCTCTCCACCGTGAATTGAAGGTCTCCAACTTCCTAGACTCCAGGACTGTGAACCAAAATGAAACTCCTTTCTCTATAAATTATCCAGGCACAGGCATTTCATTGCAGCGACAGAAGATGAACCATAACGTAACACTTCTCTCTTTGAGAAGTCACTCTCAGTTGAAGTCACTCCCACCTTCCTTCTCACATATTTTTTCTTTACCAAGAGACTCCTCTTTCTCTGCCATTCACCTTTCCAACCCCTCCCCCAACATGTTCTAGCTAAAGAACACCCTCCACGGCCACTCTGTTGTTCTCTCTGTGAGCATCACTGCTGAAGTGTTCTCTGGGGAGCCCCAGATGCAGTACTTGGACCACCCAACAGGATCTGAGAGACCAAGTTCTTTAGATGCAGTACGTGGACCACCGTGAATCAGTCATCTGCATCCCCGGCCGGTCTCTCCACCTCTTCCTCTCTCTCCCTCCCTGCTCTTCTTTCAACCTCCCCTGCACTGTACATATTCTTAGGCTTTTGTGTTATCTCTGCATCTCTGTCATTTCCATAGTGCTGACCCAGGCAGATCTGTCTCTTTCACCCAGGCCTCTTTCCAAGTTTGAGCAGCCTGCGGCTGCACTGTTCCACATGTGGCCTCTAGAAAATCCACGTGCCAGAGCCACTCCTTGGCCTCCCCTTAGGTCCTCCCCAGGGCTTCTGCAGTTGTTCAGTGACCCCACAGGCATTGCCCGTCCTCCAGGATCACAGGCACAGGTGGAGAGGGGCTCTCACGCAGCCCTTCTCCCATGACTCCAACTTCGTCACCTGCCTGCCCCCGCCCTGCTCTCTGATGCCCACTCTTCATCTTGCTCTGACTTCTTCAGCCGCCAGCCCTCAATGGGCCCCCACCCCCACCTCTGTGCAAGCTTGCAGCCTGGAAGATCAACCCCAGCACTTAGCCCTGCGGAGACAGAACCCAGACCACTAAACTGGGATGCACTTCCGTTCTGATCTTTCTGCCCCTGCCGCTCACTGTGTCTGGTATTCCCTCAAGTGTGTGTGAGCAAACTGTGTCTCCTTAAGGGACAAGCTCATTTATTAAGAGTCAGTTAGAAAAGTAGTGCCCTCCTTTCATAGGAAATCAAATCATCAATTGCTTTAAAAAGTCAATTTTTAAAGCACACTTTCCTCCCATCTCTGCGCTGCTGACACGTCGCCGGCTCCAAGCTCATGCACAGCTCTTACCTCCACGGAGCTCCTTGGCTTCACAGCCTGCTCCCCACCCCTTCTCCTACCCAGGTTCGAGGTTCTCTATTTTATCCGTGCCACTGAAGGGCTCCTAGCCTATCGGCCACCCTTCAGGCCAAGTGCTTATTGTCTCTTCTCACCTGTTGAACTAGAAGCTCTACCAGGCAGGGGTTTCTGTGTGCTCACTGTGCTGTGCTGTGCACCCGGTGCTGTACAACCTGCACGTCAGAGGCACTGTCTAATGGGAGGCCTTTGGGTTGTTGCAGATGTGCTCTTAAAGGAGACGCTGGGCTCCAGCCCCTGGGGTTTCTCTTCTTTCACTTGCTGGCCATGATGCAAAACAGTATTTGTTGACCACATGCTTCTGTGATGGTACGGGATCTTTCCACAGGCCCAAAGCCATGAGTGTAATTAATCATGGACTAAAAGCCCCAAATTATAAGCCAAAATAATAATTTATTCCTTAGACTGGGAAGATAGCTTAGCGGTCTGAGTACCTTCCTGGCAAGCCCAAGAACCCAGGTTTGATCCCCGGTACCACATGCCATGCTGGCCCCACACTGTGTCAGCCACTGAAACCAGGTATGGTGGTGCCCACTTGTAATTCCAGCACGGGGGAGGCTGAGACAGGAGGATCACTATGAGTCCAAGCTATGTATCAAGACCCTGTGTCAAATAAATAAATAAATAAATTTTTAAAAATTAAAAAATATATTCTTTATATGTTGATTTATCTTGAGTATTTGTTAGAAATCTAACTAACACTCTTCCTTTCTGTTGCCAGTACATGGATATATGACAATTTGTTCACACATTCACCTTTTGTAGCCAACTTTTGGTTATCACAAATAAAATGAGCCAACATTTATATATGGTTTTTTAAAATGAAGGTTTCGTTTTTCTAGATCAGTAGCAAGGAATGAGATTACAGGGTCATGTGTAACTTTGTTCTTAATTTTGTAAGTAACTGTCACACTATTCCAAGTGGCTTTTTCCCTCTGTGGTGAGGTGCATACACAGTTGAGACTGTTGAGGCTTCTAGGTGAATGGAATCTTTTCTTGTTATGTACTATATTTTTCACCTAATCATTTCTTGTGCTCTAAAGTCTACTGAGCTGATGTCAGAATATCTTACATTAATACAAAGGACTCCAGCTTCGGTTTCATTCATGGTTTGGTAATGCTTCTTGTCTGTCATTCACTCTTGGCCTATTTTATTATCCTTAAAGTGGATTTCACAGAGAAAGCATATCTTATGGGGTTGTGGTTTTTTTTTGTTTTGTTTTGTTTATGCCTGGCCCAGCCTGCCCTGGGGGGTGGGGCTGGTGCAGCATGCGGTGCTTGTGGATGCCTAAGTTTTCCTAAGCAGGTGCTTTAGACCACTGAACCATCGTGCTGGCCCATCTTATTGGGTCTTATTTTACAATCTGTTTCAACAGTTGATGGCTTTTCATTGGTCTATTTCAACTAATCAGCTCTTAAACTTCCTGATATACTTGAAGTTAGAGGGACGAGTCTGTCATGAGTTTACTGTTCGTTTCTTCTTCTTGCCCCTACTTCCACTTTTCCCTGTTCTTTTCAAATACCTAAATATTTTGTTAGATTTTTTCTGATTTCCTTCTTTGTATAAATGTTAACAAATTACTTGATTAGAAGAGTCACACTTTTCTTTTTACAGCCACATAACGTCACTGTCTCACCACTTGGTGGAGAGCGTAGAGAGCTTCTGGCCTCAGGCCCTGGCTCTTTCCTCCTGGTGCCTGGTGTGCTCATCACAGTCGCAGCCTCTTGCTCATCCCAAACACCCAGCAGGTCCTGGA
Source organism: Capromys pilorides (assembly GCA_004027915.1). Taxonomy (NCBI): domain Eukaryota; kingdom Metazoa; phylum Chordata; class Mammalia; order Rodentia; family Capromyidae; genus Capromys; species Capromys pilorides. The sequence goes on from PVKN010026218.1 coordinate 11,152, forward strand.
ACCGTGCCCTGAGCTTCTATATGTGCCTGTCGTAAAGTTCATCACATAGATTAGTAGAGCAGTGGATAAACACTGATGACTAATGATGAAATAAAACAGTTACAATAGCAAGCTATCATAAATGCTAGGTGACTGGGCTGGCAGTATAGCTCAGCAGACTAAGCACTGGCTTAGGTAAGCGCAAGGCCCAGGGTTCGACACCTGGCACTGCAGGCTGCATGGGCCCTGGCCCCAGACACTGTGAGCCGGTGATGGACTATAGAGCCTGCGCGTGGTGGCTCACACTTGTCATCCCAGTACTAGGGAGGCAGAAATCAGGAGGATCCCTACGGGTCCTAGCTGCGCAGTGAGACCCTGCACCAAATAACTAAATGCATGCTAGGTGACCACACCACCCTCTCCCAGAGTGTCCTATTGTGCTGTACTCACTTGTACCTTGGTGGTGTGACTTGCTACAGTGCCTTCATAATGAGAGGAAGTGGGGCAGGTGACGCACGCATCGCGATATGTTTGGCTGCTGCGTAAGGGTTGCTGAGCACATGTACAGCTTTATGGCAGAAGTTGACCTGGTGACAAAGATGGCTACCCAGTGACAAGTTGGCAGGCTGTGTGCAGGGCAGAGGAACGAGGCACGGGGATGGGTCACATCGCAGCAGGCCCTGGCGATGCACAGTGGTGTGCACTTTAAGTCTGGTGAATTGTTTACCTCTGGAATTTTCCATTAAATACCTTTGCACCACAGTGGACAGCAGAAAACAGATCCCAGAAAGTGCAACGGTGGACAAGGTGGTGGAGCTTCTCCTGACAACCTCATCAAACATTGCTCTCCTTTTTACTGTCCCTCATAGGAAATTATTAGAATTTACAAGACCAATTTCCGATGTGACCACCGGGTAGCATGTCTGTCATCATTCCTCAAATTTCAAGATTCCCTCCCATGTCATTCACTTCCGGTCTGAGAAACTTCTTTCAGCATTTCTTTCAGATCAGCCCCGGTGACTAATTCTCCTAATTTTCCTTCATTGGAGAACATCTCTATTTCATCTCCATTCTTGAAAGTTATTTATACCAAATGTAGAATTCTGGGTTAACAGTTCTTTCCTTTCACTCCTTTAAGGATGTGATTCCATGCTCTGACGAGGAATCTGCAGCTGCTCTGTGAGGCTGTTCCTCTTCTTACAATGCAGTGATTTCTCCTAGCTGCTCCCGAGGTCTTTTACCTCATCTTCCAGCAGTTTGATGATGATTTGCCTGTGACTAGATTTGGGGGCCAAGTTCTCTGATTTTCTTGAATCTATAAGTCAGTCTTTCATCAATTTTGTGAGAGATTTCAGCCACTATTTTTGTACCAGATTTTCATTTCTGTCTTGGAACTTTGATGACACAAATGTTCAGCTTCCAAAGCTTTCCTCAGACCCTTGAGTGTCTTAAAGTTTTTTAACCTATTTTTTTCTCTGATGTTTAAATTAAATTACTTGTATTGATCTGTCTTCTCATTCCCTTCCTCCTTCCTCTGCCATCAGCATTATGACACTTAACCCACTTGCTATTTTATCTTGATTATTATATTTTTATCTGCAAAACTTCCATCTGATCCTTCTTCATACATTTTGTTTCCAAAATGAAAATTCTCTTTATGTATTTGTCCTTATTTCTTGGACTGGTTTTTTTTTTTTTCTCAAAAATCTCGGTTATCTTTATTTTATTTCTTTTAATAAGAAATAATATTGAGAGTTTCAAAACATGTTAGTGGGACAGCCACAATAATTGATACAATGCATGTTGTTGTCTTCATAGTAGTTGTTCAGAGTACAAGATGCAGACATGATAACTCTTCTAAACACTATTCATACAAATATTTATTTTCATTGAACTAAGAGAAAGTAGTTGTATACATAGAGCAATATTCCATAATAGTAATGGGTTATTGGCAGAACTGGCAATGTTGGAAGCTGTTGACTTGAGCCTTTTTAAAGCTCAGCATACTAATCTGGCTTTACTTTTTATGCCTCATGGCTAAACTTTTCTGCTGGGTGGTTAAGGCCAAGTTGAAGCAAGACCTATATGACAAAACATGTAATTTTTATATCTGACAAGGTCAGTCAAATCCCCTCAGGATTTACCTTGAAACTATGTACAGCATTTTGTAGATCTTTTGTCAATGTCAGCCATCTGGATGAGTCATGGCCATTGCTTGACCAGTTTGCTCTCTGTGAAAACCTGAAAGAACATTTTCTCTCTAGGTGACTCTCCTTAGGCACACTATACATCATTGATCCCTTTCCTCTGTGGCCCCATAATCTTGTATAGAAAATTTGGGACACCTCTGAGTTATAGGATGTTACAGTATAGGGTCCCTATGTCCTGAGTCCTCACTGACCTTGAAGGACTAGAGCCAAAATATTGGCTATCCTTGTAGCTCTTCTTTTTCTCCAGTTTTTGGTCCACAAACTTAGGTTCTTAACCCTCCAGAAGAGAAGCTTAGTGATACTATTACTCTATGACATAGGTACTTGGACTTATCATCACTGTCTTTCTAAATATTAAATGCCTTAAACTTAAGATGGAACCAGTATTTTCCATCAATCATTGATATTCTAATAAATCTCTAAAGAATGTGATTAAAAAACTGTTACACTTTTTGGACTGGTTATAATGCCTACTTCTGTCTGAACTGTGCTAGAATTTTTGTCATCTCATAGGGTGCTATGTGTTGTTTGTCTCTTGAAATCTGATGTTTTC
>PVKN010026219.1:0-13541 GCA_004027915.1 Capromys pilorides
GAGCAGGCAGCAGAGGGTGGTCCCCTCCCCTCAGCCCGGATAAACCACACTGACCTGGTGTAAAGCAGAGAGGAACCCCAGGCCCACCCACGTCGACCCCCTCCCGCACCATCCCAGGGGTGGGGGGTGGGGGGTGGGGGGTGGGGGGGGTCTTTGGAGTCCAAGGTTGCCCTGGCCCTCATTTCTTGGCCGAGCTTTGAAAATCATCTCTCAGCTGACAATTCTACAATCAGATATATTTTCTCTAGACCAGCAGGCAGCTGCCACATTCTGTATGCACTGGGCTGCTCTCACAAAAGACAGTGTTTTCTTTTTTTAAATTTTATTTATTTATTTATTTATTTGTTTGCTTGCTGTGTCTGTTTGTTTCCTTATTTATTCATTTTGTGGCTGGCTCAGCCTGCCCTGGTGGTGGGGTTCGTCCAGCATGTTGTGCCAGGGATCGAACCGCAGTCCCTGCAGTTGCTTGAGCTTTCCTAAGCAGGCGCTTTAGACAACTGAACCGTCTCGCCGGCCCTGTTCATTCCTTTTATGAGGACACTAACTGTGTCCCCAACCTCATGATCGCGTCTGAATTCACCACCTCTTAAAGTCCCCATCTCCTAACAGGGCTTTGACATGAGTTTCGGGTGGGTGGATGTAAGTGTTCAGTCCATAACAACTTCCTTCTTGCCCTTTCTCCTTAAAACGGCTTCTGCCAAGGTTAGAGTAAGGGAATACAAAGGCTCATGTATTGGTGGTATTGGGAGGTGGTAGAGCCTCTAAAAAGCAGGATGTGATGGCTGGGGGCAGGGGTCCCTTGCAGGCGACTGTGGCACCTCAGCCCATTCCTTCTCTCTCTTCCTGGCCATGTAGTGCATGGTTTTACTTTACCGTGCTGTCTTGCCATGATGTGATACCCAAAAGCAACAGGGCCAATTACTATGGACTGACACCGCCAAAACTATGACCCAGTATAAACCTTTTCTCCTTACACACTTTTTTTTTTTTTTTTTTTTTGTGGAACCAGGGATTGAACTCAGGATCTTGCACTTGCCCTATGGGCAGTCACTTGTGCCCCTGAGCTGTTTCCCCAGCCCTTCTCCTTACATATCTTCTGGGAAGATACCAAGGAGGAGAACAGCCTAGTCAAGAGGAGCATCTAGTTTTCCATAGTGGTTGCACCAGTCCACACTCACACCAACAGTGGAGAAAGAGAAGAGTTCTTTCTCCCCCACAGGCATTCCAGCATTTGTTTTTGGTTGATCTCTTGATAACAGCCATTCTTTTTAGAGTGAGGTGGAATCTCAGTGTTGTTTTAATTTGTCTTTCTTGAATGATCAGTGCTGTTGAACACTTTTCCACATATTCATCTGCCATTTCTATTTCTTCATCTGAGAAGTGTCTATTCACTGCAGAGGCCCATTTCGGAATTGGTTTTCTTTCTTTCTTTCTTTTTTTCTTTCCTTCTATGCAGGACCAGGGTTTGAACTCACAACCTTGCACTTGCCAGGCACTTGTGCCATGGCACTATCTCCCCATCCCTAAGGATCTTTAAATTTGGGAGAGGGTCTGATTTTTTTTTTTTGCGTTCTTTACATATTTTAGATATTAGTCCTTTGTCTGAGGATCAGCTGGCAAAAACTATTTCCCGTGCTGTAGGTTATTGCTTAACTCTGGTGTTTTTTTGATTGTGGGACTTTTTTTTTCCTATACAAAAGCTTTTTAATAACATGAGATCTTAATTGTTGATTCTTTGTGGTATTTCCTGTGTAATCAGTGCTTGTACGTAAAGTCTTTGCCTACCCCAATGTCTTCAAGAGTTCTACCTGTTCTTCTTTTTATTTTTATTTATTTATTTTTTTTTAAATTGACCATCTCCTGTTCTTTTTTTTTTTTTTAATTTTATTTATTTATTTGTTTGCTTGTTGTGTTTGTTTGTTTCTTTATTTATTTATTTTGTGGCTGGCTCAGCCTGCCCTGGCGGTGGGGCTGGCGCAGCATGTGGTGCCGGGGATCGAACCGCAGTCCCTGCAGTTGCCTGAGCTTTCCTAAGCAGGCGCTTTAGACCACTGAACCATCTCGCTGGCCCTACCTGTTCTTCTTTTTAAAAAATTCTTTATTTATTTTTTTGATACAGGGTCTCGCTATGCAGTTCAGACCTGTGGTGATCCTCCTGTCTTAGCCTCCCCTGAGCTGGGATGACAGGCCAAGGTAAGCACCAGATCTCCTCCAAAAAGTACCACAGCCATCCTCAGCGACAGTGAGGTCCCCAGCTCCTCGGACGAAGAGAATAGCCAAGTCTATATAAGGTTGGCCAGTATGAAAAGCTTCTCCAGAAGATTGAACCATTTTCCCCTTCAAATCCAGGAAGCAGTGTCCAAGGTAAGCACCAGAGCTCCTCCAAAGCAAATGGTAGCCATTCTTAGTGACAAGGTCCCGAGCTCCTCCAATGATGAGGCTAGCGAATTCATCAAGAAAGCCAGCATGACAAACTTCTCCAGAACCAAAGCTCCCTAACAGCTTCCAAAAGCATCTAAACTTCTTTCACCCCAGTTCTGCCTCTTATGCTGCTAGCTATAATCCCCAGGTGGGGCTCCCACACCCTGCACCCTGCTGGCCCATCTCAGCTGGGTATCACAGGCTGACCACCAATTGTCAGTCCACCACAGTTGGATCATCCCAAAGATGTAGTAACTTTCTCTGTCTCTCTTAGCCAATCATGGCTTGAAATTCATTTTGTCTGAAAGTGGAAGTGCTATTTCTGCTTTCTTCTAGGTTCCTGTCACATGGACTATTGTTTTTCACCCTTTGACTTTCAGTCTATGAGTTTCTTCTGGAGTGAAATGTGTGTGAGCTGGGCTCCTTGACCTCCTGCCACCTTGAATGTGGTTCTGCCTCACCCTCACACGGGGCTCACTAGATGGATCCACCCTGGGAAGGGAAGCTTCAGTGCACCCACGCGCCGTGACTTGGGAGCCCCAGAGCCTCCTTCCACCCCAGTGGAACGGAGCAGTGGATGCAGCAGACCACAGTGGCTGGTGAGTCACAGGTTCAGATGACCCTAGGAAAAAGTAAGTGGCCAGCAGACATTTCAGAGAACAGCAACCGATCCTGGAACTCAAGCAGCGCTTCTCAGTGTTCCCTCCCACTCAGAAGCATTTCACTGGCAAAGAAGTACCCGTCTCTTTAAATAAGTAATTTAAAGTGTAAATATGCACAGCACCCCCTGCAGGACTCCTTATGTCTTTTTTATGCTTTGAATAAAGAACATGGGACTTGAAAACATTTTTAGTTTGGCCTTTATGGGGATAAAGAAAATAGGCAGCGTTGGGAGATATCTTTGACACCACTTGAGGGAGTGCTCTGGTTTCTAGTGTAGAGGCCAGGGATGCTGCTAAACACCGTGCAGTCCAGAGGAGGAAGTGCCCCAGCAGCTGGGAGTGGCCTCAGATGTCAGTGGTGCCGGGCAGCAGTTCTGGTGCATTTCCATTGTGTGTCCCAGGCAAGTGGCTAGGCTTAGTTGAGTCTAATCCCATTTTGATATGGTGTAGTGGACTGCCAACTGGTCAGCTCGTTCCACTTAGCTGAACTGAACCAGTGCGGTGCTGGGTGTGGGAGGCCCACCCGAGGATGGTTGCCAGCTGCATGAAAGGCCGAACTGGAGGAGGAGAGAGGCTTTGAGGGAAGCTGTTGGAGCCGTTGGAAGCTGCTGGCTCTCTTGGACTTGTCATGTTGGCTTTCCTGATGAACCTGGCTGTTCTTGTCAGAGGAGGAACTTGGGACCTCATTGCTGAGAATGGCTACTGTTCATTTTTGGGGAGCTCTGGTCCTCACTTTGAGCATTACTTCTAGGTGCTGGAGGGAAAAATGGTGCACTGCTCAGTCTCCTGGACATTTGTCATGCTGGCTTTCCTGATGGGAACTCAGCTTTCCTCATTGTTAGAGGAGCTCGGGACCTCACTGCTGCTGAGGATGCTGTGGTACTTGCGGGGAGCTCTGGTGCTTACCTGGAGCGTTGCTTCCTGGCTCCAGTGCCGGTCCCTCAGCCTACTAGCACGGATCCTTCATCCTTCTGGTACAGACTTCCTAGCTTCCACCACTGACCTGTGGGCCTTTCTAGCACAGATCTGTGGAGTGGGCCTGCATGAGACTTTGTTGTGGGTTCTAGGCCTCCTTGGACTTGTTGGAGGCATTGTGATGGGCTCTAAGTTTTCTTCGGGACTCATACAGGACATTAGGATCCAGACCCTCAGCTGGAATCTTTAGTCTTTAGTCTTTAGTACAGATATTCTGCACTCTTTGTATATGATTCTTTGGGTGATTCTAAAATAATCATATGTGTCCTGTATTGTATTGTTCCCCTCCAACAACCCCTAACCATGACATACTGTTCCGCTGTTCTGTGTCTCAGCATCAAGCCCTCAGCTCCACAGAGAACCTGTGCAGACTGCAGCCCATGGGGGGGTGTGACCGTGGGTGCCCTTCAGCCAGCTCAGGCCACTTCACAATGCCCTGGTTGCTTGTGGACCACCTGGTCACCACTGGCAGTTCAGGAGCTGGGCAGTCTGCAGTTGGGGCCTGGTTCATAGGTGCCATATTTTTTGTGTCCTTGTGTGGGCAGAAGGTGCTTTGCAGTCTCTCAGAACTTTGAGTGCCGGGTTACATCTAGGGCCTTGTATATGCTATGCAAGTGGTCTACCATGGAGTAACAGCCCCATCTTGGGCCCCTTCTGACCTTTCCCTTTTCCCCTTCCTGTTTTTCCCTCTCCTTTCTCCGTCTTTTCCTCCTCTCTCTCTCTCTTTTAGAGAAGTGTTTATTGGTTTACTTATTTGCATTGTAAAAGATTGCCACTGTAGTATGTATTTATAGCGTACAGTGTGACAATTTGATACATGTGTGCCATGCATAATGATGAGATCAGATGATTAACATTTCTTCCTCCTTAAATATTTATTCTCCTGTTGTGCTGGGAACATTTTAACTCTTCTAGTTCTTTACAGAACACATAGTGACTTGTGAACTAGCGACTTTTGCCTGCTGTACAACCCAGGAACTTTGCTCTCCTCTACCCATATTTTGGTAGCCATTGTCTGACCTTCCTCTGTCCCCTCTCCTCCTACCCCCTCCAGGCCTCTAGGGAAAACTTCTACCCTCAACTATATTTTTTTGGCTTCCACATATGAATAAGAACACGCAGTATGTCTTGCTGTACCTGGCTTATTTTGCTTAATAGAATAACGTCGGTCCCATCCCTGTGTCTGAGGCCTTTTCCAACGGGCACCAATTCTTACAGAGTTGTTCTATCTTTTTTTTAAAAAATGTATTTAGTATAGGGGCTTCAGGGTCTCTCTATAGATTGGACTTGGAGTGATCCCCGTTTTCAGCCTCCCAAGCTCTGGGGTTACAGGCATGCCCCACGATGCCCAGTCTCAGCATGCTCAGGGGGCGGAGCCAGCACGACATGCTGTGGGGGGGGCGGGGTCAACCCCAGTCTGTGTCTGCCTGAGCCGGCATGTTAGTCCACTGAGCTATCTGGCCCGCCCTAAGGACACTAATTCTAACCAGGAGGGCTCCACACTCAGGACTTAACCGCCTTCCAAGTACTCCACCTCCTGACACCATCACTTTGGGAGTTAGGATTTCCACCTGCGAATGGGGGCGGCGCATAAGCTTTAAAATGATTGGATCCTGTTAGGAGGCAGCCGGTATTGCCTGGGACACCATCCCTCTGCTTTTCAGAGGTGCTAATAGGAAGTGCTAATAGGAGTGTAGATATTTCTTGGTTCCTCTTACACTTGTGTGTTCAAACAGGCAGCTTTCTCTCTTTGCTCTGACTGACAGGAAGCTCAGTGTCCAGTTTGCATCCCACCTTTGAGGTCCAAGCAGGCCCACAAGGAGAGTAGTTCTGTGTACAACCTTTCGGTGCACTGTACTGTTTGTTCTGGCATTATTTCCTGTGATCTGTTTTTATCCCATTGTATTTTATGCACTTTTGTAAGTTGACTCCAAACTTCTTTGGAACAAAGTAGGACATAAAAGAACAGAATTCGGCAGAGCCCTGTTGCTCTGACAGGTATTATTATTATTATTATTTTAAACATGCGTGTGTCACTTTGGGATTGGACTCCCTGCTAGGGAGGGCAGCCTCCCTGGCCATCCCCTCCTGTCCCCTCCTGAGGGTCTCTCTGGGAAAGCCGCCACTCAGAAAGTTAAGGCAACAGGTTTCAGAGGCCAAACCGCCAACATCCATCTGCCAGCGAACTCCACTCCCCCGCCCCAAATGTTTTTCCCAGCTTCCCATCTGGCTGTTGGCAGGCAGCCACAGGGCCTAGGGGAGATTGCAAAGGGGAAGTGGATAAATAAGTACCGCTGTTTGTATTCCTAACTTTTATTTTTTTGCAATTTAAACCAGGGCCTCAGGGCCTGGGAATGGATTGCACACAGGAGGCCAACTGCCCAGGTATGCGGAAGATGGGGGCCCTGGGAAGCTGTGTGGAGGGTCCAGGAAAGCCAGGAGTAAGGGGGTGGGGATGGGGAGGGGAGGGGGAGAGTGTCACTCACAGGCAAGAGGCCGAGCCCTTGAGCCCTCCTTCCCTCCCCAAGTTCAGGCATCTTCCAACCACTCCTACAATGACAATTCTCTCAGCTGTTGACGCACATGCATATAATCCACCCTCCAGCTTGCCCTCACCTGCTTGGCCAGAGTCAAAGGCAGCCCTGTGGATTTCACAATCTCTGCTCTATGAAATCCCTTGTTCTCCCAGCCTCAGTCTTCCCATCTCTAACTTGGGGGCAGGTATGAACCCATCCAAAGCTGTGAGAGTCCTAAGAATCCCTCACTGTCTGATGTCCTCACTGCTTTTGGGAATGGGAGCCTTCGTGGAGGAAGGACTTAGATGAAGATGGGGTCAAAGGTGAAAAGCAAGCAGGACCAGCTTGGATACCAGCAGGAGCACAGTCTGAGGCTGCAGGCTCGGCCAAGAACCCCGTTGCAACCCTGGTCCAGCCCAGCAGAGACAGAGGCCCTGGGAAGGGAAATAGTTTTCACTGAACCAGCAGCTGCTGTGGGAAGAACCAAGAGTTTTCAACACCTCACCTGATAGCTGGCAGTGCCCTCTTTCTTGGGCAGCAGCTTGGGTGAGGCAGGCATATCCCACTGGCAGGGCTGTCCAGGAACTGGGCCAACCTGGCCTCTTTGGCTCCCAGCGTGTGGCTAAGAAGGGCTCCAGAGCCCATTGTCAGGCCTACACAGCCGGCCTTCACCTTGAACTGCCTATATAGCAAGGAGAGACAAGTAGTATCAGCTCTGCCACACGGCTGTAAGGATTGAAGCGAACATGATTAACACAGTCCTCGTCCTATCAGTGGGACAGAATAGTGTATGCCAAGAAACACAGGAGCCCCTCAGCAAGGGGGATGGGACAGAAGATGCCTGAAGGAGCGCTGGGCCTGGGCAGCATCCCAGGCTAACTCATCACTGAGCCAGGAGGTTTGGGCCCACTGGGTTTGGGGAAATGTTGGCTGCAACACGAGCGGAAATGACTGTGATGTCCCACAAGTCGGTCCTGGTCCCTGTTTCCAGTTGTAGAGTCGAGGGGCCGTACACACCACCTATGAAACGAACTATGCTCTGGCAGGCCCCTGGGTTTCTCAGGTGAACCTCAGAGACCAAGGGGATGCAAGGAGAATGAGGAAGGGGCCCTCTAAGCCCAACCCATGCTATGTATCAAGGATCTAGCAATCCAGCGTATGACCTCATTGCCAACAGCACTGACATGAAGTTGACATTGACTGAGTTAGCACCTAATCTGGATGTTGCAGAAACAAACTGCTCAGGAAGGGCAGTAACTGCTCCAGCGTAGCAGGCAGAGCTCCTCTGGCCAACATGGGGCTCTGTGTCTAGGCTAGGTTCTCCGGTCTCCACTCATGCTTTGGGTCCTCAGAGCCCCAACCAGAATGTAACCTTGTGGGAAGCTATGGCGCCAGCCAGGTCCCTCTGCAGGACCCACCAAGAATCCCAGGTGAGCTGGTGTGGATGGTGAGGATGATGGCTCTCTGGCTGCACCTTCCTGGGCCTTATCTGAATAGGGTCTTCCTCTCCTGTCACCCCAAGATAGGCTGCAGCCCCCAAGGGCTCATGACTTCTACCGGCCTGCCCTTCTGTGTCCCAGCCCTGCCTGCTCCCTCCCTCCTGGCTGCTCTACCACCCTCATTAGCTCTAATGAGTCTGTCTAGAGCCAGAGGAACCTGGGTGACATTTAATTATGCCTCTAGTTGCTTCCCAGGGAGGTGAGTGAGGAGCCTAAATTTCTCTTCAGATGCTCAGGGGAGAAGAACAGGCAGGGCTTCTGCCAGAATTCAGTCAGATGTGGGTGTGAGGGCAGGCACTGAGGCTGCTCAGGCCGTGGGGGGGGTGGTATCACCCAGTTCCCACATCCAGGGCAGGCGCACCCCAACCTCATTTCCCAAGCCATGAAGCTTTGCCACGCCCAGGAGCTGTAGTGGTGAGAAGGGCCAGGGCTTGGATGTCCTAACTCCAGCTCTGATTAATGCTGAGTCTGGAGGAGGCCTCCGCACCCCTCCCCCACGTGTCTTTATCTCTAGGGTGACACAGAAGCATTCCACCTCACTGAGCAGCATGGTCAAACCAAGAATTTGGCAGCCTCAGGTGGATTTTCTGGGTCTCATGGAGAAAGGACAGAAAAGAAGGGACAGAGCCCCTTGGTGCCAGCCCTTCTGGAGCTTGGAGCACAGTTCAGGCCTGGGTGGCAGATCCTGTGCACTGGAGCCCCCAGTCCCCTCATTCTGTCCAGCTGTAGAAACCCAACATCACCCGAAAGGTGGCCCATTTTATAGAACGAGAATGAGGCACCCAGAGGCCCAGTGACCAAAGCCCTCAACTGCTAAGCATCCGTGAGACATCACAGTCCCCAAACCAAATGGCCTGTGCAGAAAGCACAGACATGGCCTCGTCTTTCCAGGAGATAGCCCCAAGGGGCCAAGAAAAAAAGCCACCCAAGCCTGTGACCACAGGCTGCCTTAGGAGCCCCTTTCTGACCACACCCATCCTGAAGTCCCTCCCCGAAAAGCAGAGACAGAAGCCAGATGTGCTAGAGGGCTTTTTAATGTTTCCTGGCTGCTTTAACAACATTGTGAAAAAATACAGTTTAAAAGTCTGACTTAGGCGGGGCCAAGGGCCACCGAGGGGGAGGCACAGCCCTGTGATTCGATGCAGAGGGCACTAAGCTTCCAGCACTAGGAGTACAGGGTCAGGAGCCAAGTTAGTGTCACAGAGCTGGGGTCCTGAATGGCCCACCACCCCCTGGAGCCTGGACCCCTTGTACTGTATGTAGTTAGCTCTATCCCGCTCCTCCTCTGGTTAAGCAGAGACAGAGGCTGGCATACCTATTCCCAGGACAGAAACATAATCTGCGTCCCCCCTGGGGCTCACACCCCAGCTTCTACTCAATCCCCTGGGGAGAGTGACAGCAGGAGGAGCCAAATCTGAATTTCAGAAAACAACTCTTTAGCATTAAGAATGTTCCAAATATTGCACGGGATATACGAATACTAAAAAAAATTTTTTTTGTTTACCTGAAATTCAAATTGAAGTCAGCCTTGCGGTTTTTGCTTTCTGTATTTTTTGCTACATCTGGCAACTCTGGCCCGGGCCCTGGCCTCTGCAGGGGGGCAGGGAGGACTGGAGAGGGGAAGCGGAAGTGCACGTCCCACACTGGGTGAGGGAGCCAAAACGCAGCCTCCACCCAGGATATATTATTTTTTGATAATAATTTTCCAGAGATCTCCACTGGCCTCCTGCAGCTGTTCTAGCATTCTTCAATGCCCTCCACTTGTAGTCAGCTGGCGGCTGGTTTCTTTTAACACAGGGGCTTCCCAGAATTGAGTATGCTAGCAGTCTCTTAACCTCCAAGAGGAGGCTTGGTATAAAGGTTTTCTAAAAGGACTCCATTCTATTTATTAACACTGCTCCAAATATTGCTCTATAAGGACTTAAACATATTAATAAAGAACAAACACACCCATAGGGCGGGGCCTGGGTGCTGTTCCTAGTGTCACCTGGGAAGGGCCCTTCTCGGAAGCCCGGGCTTTCCTTCCCTCTGTTGCTGTCCTGTCTTCACCCCCACAAGGGGCTCTGTGTAGTGTTTGGCTCTTGGCTGGTCCCCTGCTCCAACTGACCTCTCCGGGTGCAGGTTTCCCAAGCAGGAGCCAAGGATAGAGCCAGAGGGGTGGGGATGAGACATCAGCCATTCCTCCTGCCACAAAACCTGCCTGTGGCACTAGTGGTCACAGCAGGGACACCAGGCAAGGAAGAGGGTGGAGAATCAAGGGTCCCGACCACCACAGGACACGTGCTCCCGCTGACCTGCAATGGGCGCCCAAGGCGGGAGCTCAGGGCCACATCTGGCATTCATTTGGGTCCAGGCTAGAGGAAGAGGAAGTCAGGAGGAAGACCAGTTCCTGCTTAGAGAGCACAGCCCCGTCCCTGGTTGCTGTGGAGAACAGATGTGTGAGGAAGTCTGCGCTGGAACCAGCTCCCGGGTCCTCCGAGGGCCTTGGCCCAGCTGGAGCCCCTGTCGGTGAGGTCCCAGGCTGCCTGTTACACGGTGAGGTTGACGGTCAGTTGGTGGGATCAGGGAGAGGATGCAGCCCAGCAGCGCTCCGGCTACTTTCTGAGCACCTCACACTCGGATTTCATCTTCCTCCTCCTCATCCATGAAGGAGAACTCCTTGTCGGCCTGCCTCGGGACAGTGGCTTGGGCCCTGTCCGGGCCCCGGAAGGCGGGGCTGCGCTCCTCCAGGACCCCCGAGGTGCAGCTAGAGAGGGAACTGCTGTCCTTGGTGGTGTGGCTGCCCACGCTTCGGGCCGAGCTGGGGCTGGGGGCCGCTGCCGCCGCCGCCCAGCCCTCATCCTCAAGAGTGTGGCAGGGCCTTGCCAGGGGAGGGGCTGCCTCAGCCGAAGGGAGATCCTGGGGGACCCTGCCAGGGTCCTCATCCACGCGGTAACCGCCACCATCCTCCTCAGGGTCCCACTCGTCCTTGTCCATGATGCTGAGGACGTCACCCAGCATGGAGGGCCCCAGGTCGATGTGGAAGGACATGATAGACTCTGCGTGCTTCAGCCCATAGCTGGCCTTGGGCACAATGGGCAGATCGGTCAGGTCCCCAAAGGCCTGCTCATCAAGAAGGGGATCTGGGGAGTGGGGGCCTGTGGCTCCATTCCGACGGGGCCCTAGCTCCCCGGCGGCAGCCTCCTCTGCGCTGCCTTCCCCAGCCTCCACCTTCTTCACGGGGCTGGACGACAGGCTCTTGGGCAGCTTGCTGGAGCTCTTCTCAGCAGCCTCTTTCTCATTGAGCTGCGGCAGGGACATGGCATTCTTGACAAAGAGCGCCGAGTCCCGAAGGGAGCCCAGCATGTCCCTCTGCTCCCGGTCCCCCCGGGTCACTGACTGGGACCGCTTGCTACCCCGGAACTTCCGGGACAGAAGGCTGCGTTTGGAAGACGAGGAGGTGGAGGCCTGTTCATCCAGGGACTCACCATCGGGCTCCCCTGCCTTGCTGTTGAGGAAGGAGGTGTCCCCAAAGGCGTCCCCTGCCCGGCCCACGTGCATGGTATGGCGGAAGTCGCCCAGCGGAGCACTGATCATCTCGGTTGTGAGGTCCACGCGGGAACGGCGCTTGGAGTGCACCGAGCTGGACACCAGCTGCTTGAGGATAGGCATCTTGCTGGCTAGCTGGCTGGGAGGGGAGGCAGACCCTCCCGAGGCCGCAGCAGACAGGTCTGGGATCAGATCTGAAGCCCAAGTCCACTGGGCGGGAAGGGCGACACCAGGGAGCTCACAGGGCTGAAAGCAGAGAACAGGAGGGACAGGGTTAACAGGCTGGCCACTGGGCACCAGAGCCCATCTGCCAAGGGGCTGTAACTGAACCTCAGCCCCCCAACCAAAATGAAAAGAGGCAAAAGAACCCAGCAATCAATTTATAAACTGCCTGTTTCTTCATTCACATGCTCTGAGGGTGGAGTGGTAGCTCTGCACAGCTAGGGAGCTCAATCCTGCACCAAAACAGCCTTTTTTCTTCTACAGGACAAGGCCTCTCCCAGTCACTGCCCGACCCGGCTGCTGAAGTAGAGAAGACCACTCCCCAGGATGAAGGCCCACAACATCCTTCAGTGGATCAAGGCAGCCAGCGCGGAGACTTGCTGCTATCTGACCCCAACCTCTGTGGAGTTTGGTGACATCTCAGCTTGAGTCACAACGTTAATGAAAAAGAGAATGACAGGCTGGGCCCACGGGGAGGGCAGCGCTGCCCAGCATGGACAGGAATGTGGGTGGCCTTGCTTTCCTGAATCAGAATTAGGGTGGAGCTGTGGGCACCGACAAAACCAGCTTCCCGGCCTCCCTACCCCCACCCAGCGTCCCACACAAAGGCTCTTGCCTGTGACAACTCCACGGTGGGCCTCTAAACTCTTCTATATTAGGGAGAATATAGAAACTAGAGAATCTAAGAAAATCCTCCTCATTTCTCTGGAAGTAGAGGAGTGAGACAGACTAGACCCTAAATGACTCAGCCCCTGGGAAGAACAGCACCGTGTGATAAGCCTGAAATTCAAGCAACAGCAGCAGGAGAGCCCAGGAAAGCGCTGATGCCACCAGGGCAGTGGCTAGCTTGGGCCGAGCTCCAGTTCAGTGGGGGGCTAACCAGGCCAGCTTCCAAATGTTAATCTCGGCAGAGCTAGGCACTGTACAGGAGAGGCAAAGAAGAATTTGATCAGCCTGGTAGGTGAGGAGCGGAGTGGGGTACCCCGGGGCTTCTTCTCTCGACCTCTTGCGGACAGCACAGGTCTTAGGCACCTCCTTCTATCCAGGTCCATGCTGCCCACAGCAAAGCTGGCCTTTCCTCACATCAGCTCAACTCTAACAGTTGAGCTGTTGGTCTTCAAAGTTCCTGAAAGCCTAGTACATCCTTTCTACCCTTCTCCAGCCCCTGGTTTCTCTCCTTCAACCTCTATCTCAGCACACAGCACAGCTCCGGGACTCCAAGCCCTTCCAACTGCTTGTCCTCCAGCAAACACCTAGGGCTCAGGGATAGGCAGGGGTGGGCCTGCCCCAAGTGACCTGGCCAGCTCACAGCTAGAGAGGACGCCCCTGGGACACCGTGTGATGACCCTGTAGGTCGGGCTAGCACTAGTTAAGGTCCCCTGACCTCACCCTCATGTCACAGCCACCTCTGAGCAGACACTGAGTAAGCTGATCAGGACCCAGCAGACACTTTCCGTGAAGGGACAGCGCACCAATAATTTCATCTTTGTGGCTGACACAGTCTTTGTCACAGATACTTAGTGTTGTCTTCTGAGAAGTAACCAAAGATACACAAACAAATGGATGTGGCTATGTCCCAATAAAACCTTATTTACAGAAGATACCAGGGCTGACTGGACAGTGGTGTGTGCTGGGTCTGAAACCTTCCACTTGGTTGCTCCCACATGTGGCCTTTAAATAAACTAGTAAACACAGAAACAAATGACAGGGAGCAGGGC
>PVKN010026220.1:0-13890 GCA_004027915.1 Capromys pilorides
AACCAAATGCAGAGTTGTGATTGCACAGCTTCTGTCTCGACTTTATCCAATGAAGTTGCTAGACCATACCTGAGATAAGGCTAAAGATTCTATTGAGTTTCACAGATCTCTATCCAGGTTACCATAAAATGCTCCCAGGCCAAAATTAGGAGATGGGACATGAGCTGGCCAGATAAGAACTCAGAGCCAACCCTGGTCCTTGGTTCTTCCAAACCTCAGTGGCAGCTGAACAAGGACATCAGACTTGGGTAGGCATTCTAATGGCTCAGTCACACTCTCTCTAATGCCTGCCTAAGCCTTCCAATTCCTCCATAAAAATTTGGTGATTAGCTGACTTCATTGTCTGACTTTTCTCCCAGCATCATTATTGGCTGAGACTTGCAACCACCTTTTCCCACTAGGTGGGTGGTGGGCTTGGGAAAGCAGGAGAACCATTCCACTGACACACAGAAAAGCTCTTCCCCGCTGACAGAGGGAAGCAAACGGTGGCTTAGAAAAAAATTCCCAAAATTGCTCAAACATGATTACAGGTTGCCACTGAGAAATGAGGAAGGAAGGGCTTTCTTTTCGACTACAGGGTGTACAAACTGTGCAGGCAGAAATTATTATTTTATATCTGGGCCAATCATAGTCTGCAGGCCTTTGATATGTGAAATGCCATAACAACTTAAGTACCTGGTATGACTCCCAGAGCATCAGGAGAGATTACACAGGCCATCTATGAAAGCCAGACTCTTGACTTTACGACATCTTGCATTTCATGTTTCTGAAGTCACTGCTATTAGATATTCAGAGTGCCGACTCTGGACAGACATTGGCAATGGTAGAATTAGACGGTGTCAAGCCAAAGAGATCTGACTGCACTTGCTGGGTAGATAGAGGAGACCACAGAACAGTAAACACAACCAGCTGTACACACTGAGCTGAAATAAGGAACACAACCCACAGGCCTTTCAGATACTCAGAGGAGGCAGGAGCCTAGCAGGAAGAGGCTTTCCAGAGGCAGGAAAATAGAATTTATGAAAAATGTATACATTAGATAAATATGATTTCACTCTACAAAGTGAAGAACTTGGTTGCAGTTTAAAAATTTCAAATATTCTCGATTTGATGTGTGGAAGACTGGGTAAGTAACTTATCAGTTGTAAAGACAGCCTGTGATGATAACAACCGCCATTCTGCATTTCAGTTTGTGCACCTCATTCTTATACCTACCTATTCTTTTTGAAATAGCTGAAGGGTAGTCAGCTTCTTAGTAGGTTCCACATCGCACATTCAATCAACTGTGATTTGAGAATATTTGGCAAAAAAGTTTGATATCTGTGTTCAGTCTGTGGAAACCTTTTCCTTGCCACTATTTCCTAAACAATAGGGTATAATTATATAGCATTTACATTACAGTAGATATTATAAATAACTTATATGATGTAAAGTATACAAGAGGATGTGCACAGATTATACACAAATCTGCCTTTTTATGTAAAGACTGCAGCATAGTGGGGTTTTGTTATCCATGGAGGTTTTAGAACCAATCTGTGGAAGCTACTAGAAGAGAACTACCCATATGCGGACCACCTTCTCAGCCATGAATGCCAGGGAACTCTGACCACATACATTATGCTGAGGGAAAAACATCAGAAAAGGATACATGTTGTATAGTTCTACTTATAAGATTACCTAGAATAGGCAAATTCAGAGACAGAAAATAGATTCAAGGTTATCAAAGGCTACATGGGGGAAGATGGGATGTCACTGCTGAATGATTACAGAATTTCTGTTTGGGATAGTGAAACATTTTGGAAATAGTAATGATAGTTGCAAAACATCATGACTATAGTTAATGTTGCTGAAATGTATGCTTCAACTGGGTAAGAGTGCAAATGGTTTGCTTCTTGTATATTCTGTCACAGTTTAGAAAATCAGTAATGTGATATATTGGAAACCATTGAACTTTAAATGTGCAACTTGAGTAGCATATGAATCTCATTTCAATACAACTGTTAAAAAGGACATGTATTGACTATAAGAGTAGAGATGGGTAGGAGGAATAACACCTAACGATCTGTAGGTAAATCGGTAAGAATGATTGCAGCATTGAAATATATTTTCAAAATGGCTAATAGAAGGATTTTGAATACTCTCAATACAAAGAAAAGATGAATTTGGAGCTGACAGATATGGCAACGGCTGTGATATCATTACATATTGTACACATGTATTACAATATCGTAGGCAAATGCAAAATGTGTATAATTATGTATCGAAAGTATTAAAGATCTTTATGTATTGATTTATAAAATATCTTACACGTTAGCGTATTACTTTGTTATCTTGTAAAATTCTGAATGTTGCTACAGAAATTTACCACATCTTCCGGGAGGGTATGGAAATACTGGGCTAAGAGCTCGAGAACTGTGCGTCCAGGCCTTGCTCTGGCATTGCACTGGCCACGGCTCCTCACCTACCAGGCTCTTTCTTCATCTATGAACAAAGAAGCTGAATCAGGTGCTTGAGTTTTGAAACACTATGAGTCACTTCTCGCTGAGTTTACAAATAATTAATAATCCTCTGGCAGTCTAGAACACAGAACAGACTTCTATGTTTGAGAAACCTAGTTAAATGACTAATTTATTCTCTTGTAATGAATATTTATTGAAATAATTTCACAGCTTTTTTTTTTGTCAGAGCTGGAGCTCAAGCCCAGAGCCTCACACATGCTGAGCAAGCACTCCTTCACTGCGCTACACCCCCAGCCCCGTGGCTAGGTCCTTGCTGGACACAATCAATTAGCCTGAAAAGCGTGGGTGGGAGCCACTATCACAACAAAACACACAACAACTTTTAGTTCTTTATATCTGAAAAGCAGGCTAGCACAGTATCAGTAACTAGAAAAATGTCAATATATCTGGCTTTCAATACACACTTGCTTGAAGGAAAAAGAAGTCACATTGTAGGCTTAGGAAGCCCTCCAGGTTCTGTGGCAGATAAAAGCATTTCAAGGGACAGCCAGCCAGCTCCAAATCCCCTGGGTGTTTGCTACTCCTGGCCACAGACTCGCTTCCGCAGCGGGCTCTGTGTTTCTCCCCCTAGTCAATCCACAAGACCCAAGAGTTCTCTAGGTATCATTAAGAAGTCCAAGGTTTAGACAGAAGAGATTGAGGTCAGGGATTTCTAAAAAGTATTTTATTCTAATAAAATTGTATTTCAGAAAAGGATCACAATAACACGTTGAACCAAGTTAGCAGGAGAGCTACATATCTGCCACAGTTCTATTGTTGCCTCAAAACAATAGTCACAAAAAGGAAAATAAAAATAATTAGGGGGAAACCCAGAAGCTAACTTCTGTCATTTCCCATACCAGAGGCAATGAAGTCATATGATTTGGATGAAAGTTGCCAAAAAGCAGAACACTTTTGTATTTTTTAATCTTACTAGTTTAATACAAATGCCACCAATGTATTCCACCTTCATATATAAACTTTTGAATTAAAAGAAGGCAAAAATAGCTGGCTATCTTTTTCTGTGTGACTACTAAGTTTTTGAACCAGAGGAAAGTAAATTTCCTACAAGTGAGTTAGTTACAACTCATAACCCAAGGAGCACAACAGACCCTATACTTATCAATTCTATTGGAGGGGGAGTCATAAGCTCATAATCACCTCCCCCAAATCCCTTTGAAAAAGTCAGTCGCATCATAGCGTCACAAGCTTACCCTGAATCCGGATTCCACCCTGTCTCTGTGGGATGGGGCCTTTTGACTCAGCTCTTCGAGGTGAGCTTCGATTCCTCCACCCCCGGACGAGAGTGCCCACCATGGTGGCTGACAACATGGTCCCAGCAGCTGTGGTCCTCTAGGGAGGTCCTGGCCTGCCCGGCCAGGCTGCCCTGGGAGCAGGAGCACGTCCTCCTTGAAGGTGCTCCACCCAGGCTGACAGGCCTGGGCAGTTCCTCCTGTCTTCATCCTCCACCCACATCCTCATCTTTTGGTGCTGAGAGCCCTCCCTCCCGAGGCCCAGGGAAAGTTTGGGAGATGAGAAGAGAAAAAATTGACAGCAGCAAAAAGACAACTGAGGGCTAAGGAAGAGAGGTGATTGGTAGAATGGTCAAGCTTATAAAGTGCCAGTCTCCTTTATATGAGTAATTATTTTTGATTCTTCATTTTCAACAGTGAGAGATGGACTATGTATGAGTGGTGGGTGTGGAATGTACCAGCATCCCTATTTGTCTTAGCTTGTTTTCTCTCTGGTACTGGATCCACTTTGAGGCGATTGGTTTTCCAAAGAAAACCATTCTTCTACACACACAGAACATGCTTACACTGTATGAAAGGCATTACTCATATTCTGTGTGTTCACTTCAAGAATTATACTGGCTTTTGAGGATAAAGAAAGTTGGTTAAGAGATATAATAAAAATTCACAACCACTTCAACTCCCAAAGCGTTTTGAAAAATAAATTGCTTCCAGTGGTCTAATTATCTCTGCTGCTGAGGCAGATGAGGTGGCTTGTCCTGAGTGGGTGGGACTTGAGAAACACTCACATGGCACTCTGTTCACATATGCCTCCTACTGGTCAGGTGTGCCAGCTGTGTACTGGTGAGAGATCTATGACCAACTGCATTAAAGTGATAGGAAGGCCAAGTGGTTCTAGAAAGTTCTAGAATCTATGTCTGGGTGCTGTATTCCTTCAGACTATATGGTAGGGACTAAGACTGAATTAACTGTAGGCAGCCTAAGAGGCTTCCATATTTGTTTTCAGTATGACTTGTATGACTTTGCAGTATAATCCATACCACATTTCATCCTTTTTCTTCCTTCCCAAGTTACATCTTATTTACCTGAATAACATCAAGGTTACTTCTGTAGAGGTGGGCAGACTCCCAAACCTCCCAAAATTGATTATCTTTTTTTTTTTTTTTTTAAAAAGGTTAAGTTTACTAAAAGAATGTTTTGAGGATATATACTTTACACATTTATTAGGTTGACTTTTTCCTTTATTATTTTGACCTTTCCAAATGAGAAAAACTTTGGTATCATTGAAGACAGAGGGAAAGCAGAAAAGGAGGATGGGAATTCACAATGGTAAAAGAGAAGGAAGCTTCTGGCTCTATTCCCACCGCACTTGAAACTCAGGGTGGAACCCCAGGTAGTGCTTGATTATGGGGAGCCAGGGGGCAGCATATGATGAGAGGTACAAAGTCCTGTTCCTCCAACTGGGGTGCATCTCTTCCCTTTAATAGTGTTTCCCTTTCCCATGGGCAGTTCCTTGTTTCACAGCTGGCTGGGCTGAGCTGAAAGCTTCAGGGAAGAGCTGCACGTGGGTCAATGTTACCTTTTACGGAAAAGGTGAAAGGCCTCATTGATCTCACCCTGCTGTCACCTGCAGAGTCAACAGACAGGCTGACCTGCCTCCTATGGGGCCATTCCTTGCTGGGGTGAAGTGGCCCCCAGAGAGGCAGGAAGCTGACCCAGGAGGGGGATCAGCGGCCACCTCAAGGTATGGGCCAGCGTCACTCATCAGGGGATAAGACGAGGAGATGGGGATCTAGAATCATATATCTTTTTTGGAAGTTTGTGTCCAAATGTAGGGGATGGAATGGGCTGGGAATGGAGAGATAGGGCTTCTAGGGGAGAGCCTAGCAAGACACAGAGGCCACCATTGAACCCATCCTCAGGGTGAGGGGACCAAAACCACAGTCATGGTGAAAGCAGAGGATCAGGATTAAGACTGTACAGAAGGGCTACTCGGTGCCCTTCTATTGTGTTGGTCCCCTGAATGCTTGACCCCAAATGCTGCTCCGTATCTGAGAGCCCAGCCCCAAAAGGCCAGTCAGGAGTCCAAGATGACAGGCATAGGACTCAAGTCACAACATTTACAAGTCACAGCAAATTGGCCAAATTTGGTCCCTGCAGAGCCCCCATTAGCAGTTGCCCAGGGAAGGAGGCAGGTGGGGGCAGCCAGCCACACTGCAGCCCTGCACAGCACCTCCTGGTGGCCTAAACAGAATGCTTCCCCCACACTCCTTGATCTCACTGGGCATCAGAAACACCAGGCAGAGAAAAAAGAGGAAAAGGAAGGGCAGAGCAGGAGAAGGGAGGGAGAATTGATGAGAAAAAGAGAGAAGAAGCCCTGTATATGGTTTACTCTAAAATGACTCTTGCAAGGTCGGAGGTTGTGCCAGGGAGTTCACAGTTAGTAAAGCGTCCATGTCTTCTCACATTACCAGCCTGGATTTTGTGCTTCCTTGAGGTCTGGGACCAACATCCTTTGTGACTGCTGCATCCAGCATAATGTATGTAGCCAGCACAGGGCCTCGGAGTGGAGAGAACTCCTCCATGGTGGGATCTGGCCACACTCACCACTCCTCCTCATAGTCCCCAGGCTGCCTGGTCTTTTGTCTCTGTGAGACCTACCTGCCTGCCACTGTCCCAGCATTGTATCCCTGGTGGCTGGTGGCCTCTCTCACATCCCCATCTTTGCTCCTCACCTGGCCTCCTCGGTAGCCCACAGTGGCTTGCCAGTGATGTTCTGGCTCAGGACCAAATACATCAGGGCAGCAGTGTCCCACCCGTTTCACCACACAAAGAATGGCTCCATCTTTGCATCAGAGGCGACGATTCAAATTCAACAGCAGTGTGCGACTGCTGTGCTTAGCTTGCTGGGGACAGCAGGTGGGACACTGGGTGTCCAAGGTCCCCAGCCCCTCCACCCCAGGAAGCTGAGCAATGACTCTGATGAGAGAAACATGGTCAGGAAGAGGAAGAAGAGTAACGTCCTGCCTGCGAAGTCGGCCCCACCCTTCCCCCATACAGACGTACTTCCGTGAGCAGACCCCACTAGGACCAGCTGCGTTCCTCCCCCGGCTGTTAAGGGAAGCTGCTTGATGGCGAGCTCATGAGGTCATCTCCCCCCTGCCCCCCGCCCCGTCGGTTTAATTATAAGCGGACTCTCCTCTCTTCAAAAGGAGGACGGAAACACTTTTCCTTTAGATGGGACATTCAGAATCCAGAGTCGTCCTGAAGGCCATCGAGGGCGATTGGGGTTCACAACAGACTAGTTCGCAGGCGTCTGCCTCCCAGTTCCATCTCTCCTGAGGATGTGGGCCAAACTGGGCCATTTTTAATCTTTGTAATCACTTAGGAACTCATGGGGCTCCGGGCACTCAAGGACACCTGGCACACGCTGACTGAAGATTGGCACGTCCAGTTGTGATGATAGGGCTGTCAGCTGTGACAGCATGCGCTAAGCCATTGGAATTAAGTAGGACTTCCTTCGCCACAGCGAGGAGCTGACCTCCTCTTACGATGGCCGGAAGGCGCTGCCAAGAAAAGGGTGGGGCTGTGTGGGGAGCGGTGCCCCTCAGTCCTGAGATTCCTGCCTGTCTGTATGTATGCTGGCTGGCGAATCCCACTCTACACTTCCCTTGCAGGCAGGAGCTAGGAGGTACACTGGCAAGCGATCAAGGAACAACTGGCATAATCACTGCCGAACTCTTGCGCTCATCTGGCAGGGAGCTGCCTCCTGGTAGCACGTGCTCCGCCTCAGTTTCTAATGTGTTCAATGGGCCAGGTGCAAGCTCTGCTCCTGTGGGGACGCTGCCCTGCTTCAGCCGGCGGTGGGAAGGCTCCTTCCTTGCTGGAGTTCAGTGCGTGGCTGCCACCTGCCCAGAGACATAAGACATAGCCTCCACCTGGCTGCCTCTTGTGTTTCCTGCTCTCAAAATGGTTAAAAACCTGGGCAGGAAGAAAAGGTCTTTGTTATTTTGACCCGCAACCCCAGTGTCTGGCAGACTGGCTCCTGGACCCGGCATTCCAAGAACAAAATCACTCTTGAAGATGGACGTTTCTGCCTGACGCTGTCCTGCGACCATGGGCCATGTGTTTTTGTTTGGTGAAGTGTCTTGTGCTATAGCTGGCAATCTCAAGTCGGCTTTTGTTGCGGCCTGGTGAAGCACCAGGAGAGATATCTGCTTTGGCAGCTGATTCAGCTAAAATGACTTTGCCGCTGATGAGTAGCTCATTCCAACTGTCAAGCATGCAGGCAGCACAAGGTGCACAACAGCCCAGCTGGGCCTTTAAGCAGAGGGCTGGGCAGTCTCAGCAACAGTGGTTTGGCCTCAATGGTGCAATGGGGACAGCTTTACAAGGCAGGCTACCTTAGGTAACCCCTGGCCTACACAGATGCGGGGTTTCTGAAGCATGTGCACTGAGGCAAAGCATCCACACTCGGAAAAGGAGTCTTTGTATGAACAGACTGTTTCAGCAACAGGATGGGACAATATCGAAGCCAGTAAGTGCAACAATACACATTGCAGAGTGAGCATGTGGCTTTGGGTTACAGCTGTCAACCTGTCCAGCAACTCTTGATTAGTGCATTCAAGGCCAAGAGGAAACTGAGGTGATGCAATATTTAGATGCAGGTGGCTTTCCCACAGGTTGGAGTTTCTTCATTCTAGATGGCCCTGCATTGACTCTACATCCCTAGGTTCTCTCACTCAGACTCTACAGAGACTCTGCTCTGGACTTGGCAATGGTTCCTGGATCAAAGGACTGTGGTTAGGGAGAACAGCTAGTTCATGGATAACCACTCCAGGGGGTGGAAGTGAAGCCCGTTTTCTATATTTGGAGGGTGTGGAGCTGTAGGTATAGTTCTCAACATGAAAGGCATGGAGAAAATTCAATAATATTCTTCTAAAAAAGAAAAGGAAAGGCAATGCACAATCATTACTTTTATAAGAGTGCTAACCACATCTTGGGCTGAGTGGTTCTGAATGAGACATTGCGAAAAATTCACCCAGGCACCAGACTGTCTCATGCCATATTTATAGTCATGGGCATTGGAGAGGTCACAGGAGAAAATTAATAGAATGCCAGCATGCACATATTCTGCTCAAATAAATTAATTCCTAAAAAATGCATTTGTAAACTCACATAGAACTTGGGTTCTTGGGCATATGAGCATTACTGTCTAGAGATGAAGGTTCTCAAGGACATCTTATTTCTGTCTGCCCTGGTGGTGGGAACTGTGCGCATCCAACCTCTCCTCTCCTTCCCTCACTTCACACACCTCTAACTCTTTTTTTTCCGCTTCAAGACTAAAGATCCTGACTGGGCCATCTGTACTCACCATCCTCATCACTTCTCTGATCTGTGTGTGGCTCCCCTGAATCCCACCGTAGCAGCTCTCTGCCAGATGAAGCCACCTGAGCCAATCAGTGTTTGAGTTTCTTTCTCATGGAATGTCTTGGCAGCATCTGATGCTTTGAGCTACTGCTTTCTCCTGGAAACACTGCCTTGTCTGGTCCCTTTTGTCACTCTTGTTCTCCTCCTATCTCTCCTGACATTCCATGTCAGTCTCCCTTGAGCTATCAGCCTGTAATTTAATTTGGCTAGCCAGCTCTTCCTGTTGAGCCCAAACAGCCAAGCACTGGATAAGCACCCGGGTTACTATTACTCAATATCTCAGCTTTGAGACTTCTTAGGAAACTGAAATGCAGCACACCCTCCCAGTCCAGGCTATTATCACATGTGGGATTCTGCCAGTCAGAAATATTGGGGCCAGCTTTTATGCCTTTTCTCTTTCCTCTGAAATTAATTCAAATCATTACTATCTCCACCCAACTTTTCAACTTTAACTTCTTAACTCAGTCTCACATGGCACCTAATTTTCTCCAGCTCCATCCTGTACACCTTCTACCTGCACTAGTGTCACCATTTTCTGGAGAGAAGGGCTAACACACCAGGATCTTCCAAACTGCAAAGCACCTCACCCCTATGCCGTGCACCATAGCATCTTCCATTGTGTCATTTTTCTATGCTAATGATCAAGTCCTTTTAACTTGGCCTCCGATGCCTGACCTGTCCCAGTTCTGCCTCCCTGCTCTCTTTCCAGCCTTGTCTCTTGGCCCCTCAGATTCACTGCTTCTAGGTAGGTTTCTAGGGCTCATGGTTTCCCCACGCAGCTCTTCTGTCCCTACCACAGCTGCTATTACTTTGTTGGATCTTGCTCATGACAATGACAGTAATTTTTTCCTGACATTTACAATTCACAATGAATATTTGGTATCTAGCCATCTCTCCTGCTAACCTAGCTTATAATAATGGCTGTAGGGAGCATTTTTTTTTTTCCTATATCAAATTCCCAAAGTCTGGATTGCTGTGTGACACATAGCACATTCTCAACAAACACTTGAATGAATGAATGAATGAATGAACGAACAACTGTTGTGCACTGGGGACTTTGGTCTAATTACTGTGTAAGCTATTTCTATCATCCCTAATTTTTTAAACATGCCACTGTTTATAATTGAATACTATGTTCTGATAAAGAAAGTAGCCCATAATTATCAAATCTTTCCCATGGGAAAACACCAGCTGTTTCATGATACTCTTTCTTTCTTTCTTTTCTTTTAATAGATTCTTCAAAGGAATACTTTGGTGAAAAGTGAGATTCCTACCTTTCCTATTTAGATGGATCATTCATACCTTCTCTGCTCCTAGAAATACTATATTGCTGGACACAACCCTAAAACTCAAGAAATTTAACGAATAACCAAATAACTCTTTGGAGCTTAACATTCATAATAATATTAAAATATAGGTAAAATATGTTTAAATACTGCTCACCTTGTTCCTTATTAAGAACAAGAATTGAGAAGTAGAGGTAATGGATACAACCATCTCACACCACACCTTCAAATTACAGAAATTCTAATCTCCACTTAACTCCTCTACAGCAAAGTAAGGCAAAGCTAATTTACCATAGTATGATACCTTCTCCTATATATGTTCTGATTTTGTCTGAAATTATTTATTAACATTTTCATACTTTTGTTTTTCCACAAATTTCTTATTTTCTCAAAAATGAAAGATGATGTGTTATGACTGATTACCAGTTTAGAATTAATTTGTATTCAGACCTTTCAGGCTTTAAAAACTCCAGTATCAATGATAGCATAATATAAGATTCATAATAAAAAAGGCACCTGGAAGTGTTATATTTGAATTCATGCACCCATTTCTCAGTGCAGGAGTGGTAAGGACAGATTCCCAGGAAGACCCCCACATTTGGCAGTTGGAAAGAACCATCTGCTTTAGCAAAACCTTTATTATTTGTAACTCTACCCTGAAATTTGAACCCTATAAAGTTTTAGAACTCTATATTAGATCGGTGTAGAACCTTAGGCCAGAGAATGTGCCAACATCTCTCTCTCTCCCTTCTACAAAGAGTATGTGGATTAATTACAAGGCACTGATTGACTTGGATTAGCCTTTATCCCTGCCTGCACAAAATTAATTCCTACCACTTACATCAATTAGACTGGGTCAAGATGGGTAATTCAGGCTGAACTTAATATAAAAGCATTTGCTTAGCAGAGTGTCTGGGGTTAACAAGGATCTATTAAGAGAGTTATGAATGGCATAAGGAGTTAGGTTTCTCCTTGTTCACTTTATAGAACTGCCGGTGTTTATTCAGGCACTGGGGAACTGGATGTTCCCTGGGGATAGTTTTAAAGCTGCTGATCCCAGGAAGCAGAGAAACACATTCTTTTTTTTTTTTTTTTTTTCCACAAGTTACCTTTCCACATCAGCTAGTACATTTAAAGGCTCACAGAGACTAGTTATGTTGAAGACACAAGCACATTGAGAAGCACTTAGATGGTGTCCTTCTTTAGTCTTGCTCAAAATATTTCCTTCTACATGTTTTAGTTCACAAATAGTAAGTGGATTTTTTAGAGAACAGGATTTGCACAGGCTGGTCCAGGAGTCCTTTCACCAGTCAAGGTTGTCTTGGAGGACTTCCCCTTTGACTTCCAAGAGGACCAGCCTCTTCCTGGAAGTCATTGGGGTCTCCTCCCTCCTTCCTTCTCATAACTGGAGGCTCCCACTTGTGAGGGTCCCTAAACATGGTCTTGTTCTGCAGCTGGTGAAGAGGTAACCATGGCATTCTTTTTTTTAATGTATTTGGAACAAGGTCTCCAGGGTCTCACTACGTAGATCAGATTTGTAGTGATTTGCCTGTTTTTAGCCTCCCAAGTGCTCTTAAATATAATTTTAGATTGTTATAACTATTATTATTAACAAAGTGACATAAAAGATAGCGCTGTCATTAATCACCCAGGAATTAAACTAATCAATCTTGCTCTAAGCTAAATGGAAAGTACACAGTTCAGATATTAAATTTCAGACTCCAAAATTTCTTTTTTAGTAGACATAGCACTCTACAGATAAAGGGCAGGTGACACTGTAGTGGAGAACACAGTGACCCCCACACCATGGCATGGGGTGTGAACTTCAGATATTTTTTTCTTTTGTATTATATCTTGCATTCGTGGCCTTATTTTTACTGTCTTTTTTATTTGACTCATCCATATTTTACAGGTATTTGATCATGACTACAAGAAGTGTCTTAGTAGTTTTGATTTGGCTATTTAATTTTGCTTTCTCAGATTTAAATAATCCTTTGTGCTTATTTTCTCACTGACAAAAATAAGTTTTGTCATTTAAGAGGTTGGACTAAAACTATGTAAAGAAGGGGATAGAGGAGTGAAGATGCCCTACATACAGTGTAAATGTGAACAACTCAATGAGGTGTAGGTGAGGTCTTCCCATCAACTCCTGCAGCTTGTGGTTAAAGCAGTGCCCTGCTAGATAACAGACTTAGTTGTGGGTCTTGAAGTTTAGGACTGCATGACTCTGGATAACTTTTATTTTCTTTTTCAACATATTTATTACAGGGTCTACAGGGTCTAACTACGTAGATTGGACTTATAGTGATTCTCCTGTTTTCATCCTCGCAAGCACTGGGATTACAAGTGCGCCACCATGCCCAGTCTCAGTTGTCATCTCAGCTCACCCTAGGGGTGGGGCTGGCAGGGCACACCTGGGATCGAACCCTGGCTGCTGTGCTTGGCCTAAGCAGATCTGGGTAAATTCTGAGTCCTGCAAATTTGCCTGCTGTGGATTAATAAACAGCGCGAGCAGAGAGGATGATGAGGATGGAGACCTCACTCAGGAGCTGTGACTGTGGGTGCTTGAGAAAGGGTCAAGTTTGTGCAGAGAGAGGCCCCTCAAGGATATCCTGCCAATGCTAGGCCCCAAAAGGCTGCCCTTAGATGTCAAACACCCACTATATCTCAACTCACACGAGTTTGGAGTTTGCAAGCGGCAAACTGTTCGCGACCTGGACATGTCCGAGGTGAGATCTGACATTATGTAACTGGAAATCAAAGTGAAAGCCAGGTTGCTTCAGCGCATGTGCATGAATTCACAGCTCTTGCCAGAGTCGGGGCGACTGTGTACTCTTTACCTCTAGCTAAGGAGTTTTCGCTTGAACCCTCCCCAACCTTGGTACTGGGCTGAACCTGAGGGTGACATCAGCTGGAAGAGAAGTTGGCCCTGAATGCACGCATTCCGTTATCGTCCATCCAGTAAAACAGTGATGACTGGGACACCTCCAGACAGGAGAACATCTCCCCAAATGAACTTTCTGGTTAAACATTAAAGACTCTTTCAACTCTTGTTAATTTTTTGTTTTCCTCTAAACTGGGTCACACAGGTTCCCACCTTAATAAGTATGGTAACCAAATTCTAATTTCACATTCCTCCAATGCTCCAGACTTGCTTGGCCTCAGGGTCAGCGGGCATGAATGAAGAGTTTGACCTGGCTGCAGGAAGACTGGGGCGAAGTGCTACCCGAAGAGTGGATGCTGCACAGCAAGCTCGCGTTTTCCATTGGATGATTTTTTCTTGTGTGCAGTAGACTATGTGACACAGAGGGAAAGTTAGGTTTTCGTTTTTGGGCTGAGGTTGTAGGCAAGGCCTTCCCACCAGCCTCTGCAACTCGTGGCTAAAGTATCCTCACCTATAATCTCTTTCTTTTTTTTTTTTTT
>PVKN010026221.1:0-13889 GCA_004027915.1 Capromys pilorides
TAACAATCTTAGCTAATATATATATATATATATATATATATATATATATAACCTTTTTTCCTTCATTCCCCTTTCTCCTCCGCAGTTTGTCTTTTCTCTTGACGCACCCTCCCTATTTACAGTACCTACTGTGCATTCCGGCTCTTACTTACTTGTTTGCTTTTCACACTAATGAGACAGTATGACTACTCCTGTGGGTCTGACTCATTTCCCTTAAGAGCATGGTCTTCACTTGCACCTGTCTACCTGCAGAAGGCTCCAGTTTATCTACTTTGTTTAGGCACAGTTTGATGGTCCTCATCCTCTGCACTGACTCCTTCGAGGGCTGAGACCTCCCTGACTGCCTATAGTATCTCCATCTAACTTAGCTGCCTATAATACTTGTTCTTTCATTTTATTTTAACTGGTATGCAACTTTATTTTAAATATGATCAATAGAAATGATAACTATTTTAGACTCCTTTACCCTGCAGACTCACTAACGTGTAACAACCTGCCTCCCACCTACTAGCAGCTGGCTCCCACTTTCTCTTTCGTAAAACTTTAGTTTCACTATTTACTTGACATGGATTTTGGTTTTGTTCATAGAAGCACAAGATACTAGCACCTTCTCTGCTAGATATCCTAATTATTTTAACTGTGGTCAACCATCTACTACTTAGAATGTGGGCTTCGCCCTGCAGGAGCAGGGGGCTTTGTTGACTTTGCCCACTGTTTTGCTTTACTGCTTGGAACAGTGTTCTGGAGAAGGTGATAAATAACTAGATAAACGAGTAAACAAGATGATGATCCTCGCCCCTGACCTCTGAATTTGTGCCAGTTCTCCTCAGCTCTGCCTTTCTCGCTGTTTGAACTAACATCATTTTTCCTTTTAGGGTCAAGGTAGCTTTCTTCCCTCCTCTTTCTACCTTCTGCTAGACTGCCTTGGTCTCTGTGTAGATTAATGAAGCAGAAAGGTAATAGGGTTGGGACCACTGCCAGGGCCTGGGCATCATAAAAAGCTATTTCACTTCATCTCTTCTACTTTTCTTCCACTTCTCCCAGCTTCACTCTGATAAATCTGGCCTAATTGCTGCGCTTATCTTTGAACTGTTCCTTAAATGACCCCTCGTTAGAGCTATTAAATACTAATGGGTCTTCCTCTGTCATGTAAACTTTTCTCCCCAAACTCCAATCCTTAGGAGAGGAGCACAGCTGTATGATAAAACCTTCATTAAAAGGTTCCTTAATGGAACTGACTGCCTTTTCTTGATTGTATAATCAACAGTTAATGAAATTGTCTTGGTAACAAGAGCTACAGTGTATTACATCTTCTCTTGAGACTAAGTAGAAAGACAATTGTAACATCCTGAGAAGAGGATTGATTGTTCACAGTTTGAATTTGATTGTCCTTAGTGGAAACTAAACAAGTGATCATCTCCAGTTTCTCAAAGTAGATTTTATTCTCTTGGAAAGTCGCTGTTTTGCATTCCTCTCAAGCCCAGCACATAAATATCATGCTTTGTTGCAGGAGAATTAAAAGGAGTATCAGTTTTTTTCAGTGTCATCAATAATACAGGTTGCAGGGCACCCAGATGAATGCACCCGGACCTCTGGTGGTTGATGTAGACCAAGGTGTCTCAGCCACATCTTCAGAACTTCTGCTTCCATTGCAGGAGGAAACCCGCGAGGAAGGTTTGCTCTGGGCCTGGTGCAGAGTGAGTGGAAGGTCTATGTGAAGAGACCTCTAGATAGAGAAGAACAAGACATTTACTTCCTCAATATCACTGCCACTGATGGGCTCTTCGTCACACAAGCCATGGTGGAAGTGACAGTCAGTGATGTAAATGACAATAGTCCCGTGTGTGATCAGGTAAGGGTTGGGGGTTATTCAATTTCTCTCAAATGAAATCAAAACTCTTTTTTTGTCTTTTAAACTTTATTTGTGTTACAGCCTGCTCAGCCTGCCCTAGGGGTAGGGCTGGGGCAGCATATGGTTGCGGGGATTGAACTGCAATCCCTGCGATTGCCTAAGCAGCCACTTTAGACCACTGAGCTATCTTGCCAGCCCTCAAAACTCATTTGAGGTCTCTTCTTATAGCCAGACTAAAATCTGTTCTTAGGCTTGGGGTTGGAGATAAGAGGGTAAAAAGGAGTCTAAAATGAAACACACTAACTATGAAAAGAATGCAGCTAGTAAGGTAAGTGCCTAATTTTGCCCTTCATCAAAGGAAACAGTAAATCACAAACAAGTAATTTATAAAGAATCATATCACTTCGATCTTAATTATTGGTATCATAATAGACAAATGAATTGTGCTACACATTACCAGTCTGTATACATTCTTTACACGGCTGATTAGTGGCAGTGTTGGTACTGAACACAAGTTTCCAGGATCAGGGCTGGGGGAAATATCGCAGGAGCACAAGTGCCTGCCTCGCAAGTACAAGGTCGTGATTTCGACCCCCAGTTCTGACAAAAAAAAAAAGTCTCCAGGATCCTCATGAAGGAGCCGTTACATAGCTGTATAAAACATGATAATGGGTGCTACTATTAGATTTTGCTTTCTTTTTTATTTAAATTAGTCACTATCGAGTATACTTTTCTAACCACATGGACCAAGAGATTGTTGTGCTCTATAGGTTCGAGATAGACTTCTGATGCTAACTCCACATAATAGTAGTTATTTTTCAGAGTTGAAAGGAATCCTAGGCTCTCACTGGATTGCTGCAGGAAAGTGGGCCGTTGTCAATGTGCATTGTGTTTCACAGAGGTGGAACTTCTGTCTTCCTCACCACTGTACTCTTGCATCCTATGCATCGCACACACACAGATAGGGTTTAATAATACTTTCTGAATGAATGATGATGGGAGAAATAGGGCAGCGAGTACACCATGTTTCACCATATAGTGTAGCATACCTGGTCAAAGAAAACATAGCTGGACATAAAGTACACAAATGAAGTTTTAGAGGAATTATGTGTAATGGCTAACTGTGGTAGTCATCCCCCAAATACTAATGACTTAGTGTGTTTGCGTTTTCCCAGGTTGCATATACAGCATCATTTCCTGAAGACATTCCACCCAATAAAGTTATCCTGAGGGTCAGCGCCAAGGATGCTGATATTGGATCCAATGGAGACATCTGGTACTCACTGTATGGATCCGGAAGCAGTGAATTTTTTCTAGATCCGGAAAGTGGTAAGGTGAAATTTATTGCTTTAACTGCACACCATCCACGAGGAATCTTAAGCCCCTGTGGGTTTTCCTGACCAGTGGACCACATGAGAGGCTCTAGGCTAGAGCTTTCACATCTTGGGCTCTGAGAAACAGCGGGAGCATAAGGTGCCAGATCTGGGTACTGTAAATCATAGAACAATTTTATTTAGTTTTCGCAATTTGTCCAGACTTTCTCTACATTTATTAGCATCAAATAAGCACAGGTTTAATTGTTTCTCCCCTCTGGGAGTTAAGACAATGCCTTCTAAAGAATATAGATGGAGTTATGCTACGAGTGAGGATTGCAGTGTGAACTAGAGAGTAAAGCGCAGTAAGGAGAGTTTTATTATTCTTTAAATTCCTTTGGTGTGTCTTCTTCATTCTGCTAGACAATTATCTAACTTTTATCAAACATTCCTGCCTAATTTCTCCAAAGTTATGAATCCTCAAGTTTCTTGAATATTCAAATAAAATTTACAAAGTGAAAGTCTATGTAAACCTGAAGGCAGATACCTACATTGAAGGCCAGAGCTAATTAAAAAAAAAAATCATTTTCTATTGAAGCCAATTATAAGTTGTAAATTGGATAGTTCATCCCATGGCAATTTTAAATAAAGTATAAAGAGTAAGCAGCTCACATATTTCCAGCATTGTGTTGGTCCTAGTGAACAGGAACTATTAAATCTTCAAAAAGGTAGTCGCTCCTCCTAGCTCTAGTCCTACGCCCCTTACATCCTCCTCCCAAGTGCTCGTGTATGTGGGAATATTCTACTTTACACAGTCACTAACACTGTGGCTAATAGTCATAAAAGCACTTTGGGGGATTTGTGTGGTACACACCACCAAGATAAACAAAGCAAATCACATGCAAGGAATGCTGCAATCCAGTAGGGAAGATGGACAAGTAAACCAGGGATAATAGTAACAAAAGGTAGAATAAAGGAAGTGCCCAGGGGAACATAACAGGTGTTATATCTGTGAACACAGGAAGAAGCAGTAGCTAATGGCCAGAGGAGAGGAAAGAGAAGCCATGTTAAGGAAGGGTTAATAATTTGAACTGCACCCTGCTTATAGAAGTGTAAGCAGGGTACTGTAGGATACAGGGACAGCACGAGCAGAGAGGAGAACACATCCCTCGGGTGTCATCCACACAACAGCAGTATTCTGGGATTGGCGTCTCCAAGGGCTCTTTCCAGGTCCTTGGAGTCATGAACAAAGAACTGGACAAGACACACAGAAAAGGCAGCGAAGTTGTACATTTCATGAAAACTTCAGAGAGGCACACTCTACAGGATTAGATCGGTTGTGCTCACCTGCACGTGAAAAGTTGAAAATAGCACTATTCCGACTGGCCCCAGGTGCAGTGCCCGGGAGTGCAGGCATCATTTTTCATGCACACCTTCTCAGTTTTTATATGGTTGACGCATGCTGTCCAGCTAGTTGTCCAGTTCACCCCGGCCCTCATCTCATACTTCAGCAAGAAAACAACTTCATCTGGTTTTTTGTATCAGATAATGAATATCTTGAATGTCTTGCTAAAAAGCTACATAGCAGGAATAGAAGAGGGAAATGACCCAACCTATGTTGAAAAACTAGCTGGCTGAAACAGAAGCCATAGAAGGAGCTGCCTTATGAACATGGCTGTAGTCATTCAAATGTCCACCACCTTTATTTAAAAATACTATTTCATAAATCTTTGTAGCAAATGCTTTTCATCTATTAGGTTTGTCACTGTGTTCATTTTCATTTCCTATTAAATCGTAAGGAACATCCAAAATTTAAAAAAAAAATTCTGGGGGCTGGCATCCAGCACCACCTGTATAACTTTTCCAGTGATGAAAATATGGATGTTGCAAAGCTCTAGGTTGGCAGCTTCATAGCTGCTGCTCTAAGAATCCAGGCGCCTTCACAAGCTCTTCCATAATCCAGGAAGTCAAAGCTTAGCCCTACACATCTGGGTCTTTCAACACTCTGTTCTGTAAGACCAGTCTGATTTAATTACCTTATTTTCCTCTGAAAAACAGGGTAAAAAGTTGCATACCTGGAAGCAAGAAATGTGTCCTGTGCTTATGGGTTCTTGACCATCAAACAACTGAATAGATTAGTGTATGCTCTGTGAGCGTTCCACACAGCTTCTCCATGAAACTAATAGAAAGCCTGGCAGTCAGGCTTGATGGAAGGACTCACTGAAGGTCCTATGGTTGGTTTGTTTATGTTCAGAATCTCATAGTCTTTCCCTAATGCCTGAAAGCATTGAATATGCTCTTTTATTTTATAAGTAATAGGGCATTTTGGTCAAAGGTCTTTGGTTCTTCTTGTATTTAGAATATTTAACTGATTCTTTTTATTTTGAAAACCCCAACCTACCGTGCTACCATTTCCTTTCACAGGTGAGTTAAAAACATTGGCTCTATTGGACCGAGAGCGAGTTCCAGTATACAACCTGATTGCAAGGGCCACGGACGGGGGTGGCAGATTCTGCCAGTCTGATATCCGCCTGATCCTGGAGGATGTGAATGACAACCCCCCTGTGTTCTCCTCGGACCACTACAGTGCCTGCGTCTATGAGAACACTGCCACCAAGGCTCTTTTAACCAGAGTACAAGCCGTGGACCCGGATGTTGGTGAGTGAATGGCCGTGTCCAGGCTCATGCATTGAGAATGTTATCTCCAAAAGCTGTGTTCCCTTCAGTTGTATGAGAACCCCATAGCCCCTGTGGTTCTCCTGCCATCAGAACATCAGGTAGGCCTCCTGCAGCACTTCATGGTGCAATTTTGCTAGTCCCTCCTCTTCCTATAGTTGGAAGAAGAGATGTTGTGAATTCCTTTGCTTTTAACAAAGCATTTGGTATTGGTTTGTCTTAATTGTTTTTTGAAATGTAAATAAAAATAGCACCTTCTTTGCTAGCCTGTTCTTCCTAAACATAGTTAAAATGCTGCTGTGTGGCAGAGAGAATGCATTTCAATTTCCATAAAGACTTACATCACAGGCTTCAGCTGAGCTGTGACAATCTCAATGTATTGTGGTGCCCCAGAGTGCAAAGACCAATTACTAAAAGTGCAGCAAATACAAGGTGGATTTTTTAAAAAATTG
The DNA here is from genome assembly GCA_004027915.1 of Capromys pilorides. Taxonomy (NCBI): domain Eukaryota; kingdom Metazoa; phylum Chordata; class Mammalia; order Rodentia; family Capromyidae; genus Capromys; species Capromys pilorides. Next base: position 6,294 of record PVKN010026221.1, read on the forward strand.
TCATTTTGCAGAATATTTTTGTTACATATACATGATGTTCTTGGGCAGAGTAAGAATAGGGAAGATAAAAGAAATTAAAGCCAAAAGTTGCTAGTAAAGTTTGTGTTCAGCTGCACTTTGTATAATGAGATGATGAGTTAGGAAAGCCTGGAGTTAATTGCTAGGTAGACCTTCTGAGAACACAGGAGTTACCGAGGTGATGCATGATGGAATGTAAATAGGAAAGGGCATGTGTAAGTCTCTTGGTTGTGCATTTTAAGAGCCGTAAATCAGAGGTCTGTGGAGTGATGGGGTGTCTCTGCTATGCTAAACTGGCCTTCACATAATTCAGCACCTTATTGCTTAATTCAGAATTGAAAGAAAAATTATCAGACTAATGGAAAAGTAAACACACGATAATTAGTTGAAAACAAACGTAGAGCCCAGGGTCTCGCATATTTCCCCTTAGAGAAATTAGTGGTTACACTTTGAATTATTACTCAATACATTAGCATAATTTTCAAGGCTGAGAACCAAAAACCATGCCTATTACTGTGAAAAAAATGACAAATAGAAAAAAGTCTTTTATTGGTATATAATTACATAATAGCCACAAGTACTTTTGAAATAGAGGATTAGAAGACATTCTCTGGACTCTTATTGGCAGAATTTTAGGGGCAAGAGCAAAGAATGAATGCAAATAAATCTTTCTTCAAATTTGATCTTGAGAAGGTGTAATTATTCATAGATGAAATTTTAGCACCCAAAAGACTGAGATTTTTTCCCTCTTTTCACAAAGGAATTGGGGTGCTCACACTGCTAGAGATACAGAAGGATAGGATATAGAAGTCTATAGGATATAGAAGTCTGATGAGTGCACCTGGTGTTTCCTCAGACAGCACAGAGCTGGGATGGGAAGCAGTAGATTCACAGATGTCACACTTGGACCTCCTCTGCAAGCTAGGGTGAATACTACGCTGTTAGATGTGTCTTCTTTTCTTGTGTTTTGGAGCTAACCCAATAGAGTGAAAGTTAGAGGTAGGAGGAATGTCTTGACCCTGACCTCTTAACAGAGCAGGCATGATAAATACTTTAAAGGACACAAACTAGTGCTTGCATGAACAGCAGGCTATGGCAGAGCTTCAAAGGGATGTAAAGGGCATGGGTTCTGCTGATGCCTGTTCACCAGGCCTTCGTGTCAACCACAGGAAAGTTCTAGCATAAGCTATCACTCTGCCCAACATCCTTAACTTGTGTCCATCTCACATAACTTACAGATACTGGCAAGTAGAGAGAGTGCTCAAATGAAACGGGGAGTGGGGAGGTGTTATGGTTTTTGTATAGGTGTCCCCCCACCTCGTGCAGTCATGGGGCTGCTTCTGGAATTTGTAATTGATTATTGTGAAAATGGATGCTGCCCCTCTCCTAGGGCAAGTGATTTGCATTTCAGTGTAAGGTAGGAAGAGAAGTTAGCTGCTTGAGCTGCTGCTAGCTCTCTCCCTGTGCTCTTGCTCTTGCCCGAGGCCATGGAAGGTTGCCCTCTCTCATGTGTCACTCTGCCTTGGAGCCAGCTGAATATGGACTGAAACCTCCAGTAACTGTGAGCTAAATAAACCTTTCCTTCCCTCATTTTGAGTGTTGGGTGTTTGTTCCAGCAATGAGAGAAGAGTAACTAAGACAGGAGGGGAGAAGAAAAGGAGGGAAGGGAAAAAAGAAAAAGAACTAGAAAATGGAAACAAAGCATTTGTAAGTGAGAAAAGGAAGGAGAGTTGAAGGGAGGGATGGGAATGAGGAAAAATGAGAATCAAGATATATTATATATAGGTACACAGGTACAAATTCCTTATGCTGAATGTAGGAGATAGATGATAGATAGATAGATAGATAGATAGATAGATAGATAGATAGATAGATAGATGATAGATAGATAGATAGATAGATAGATGATAGAGATAGGTATATCTCTTCTATCTATATATATATGAAATTTAATTTAAAAAACTGAGGTAGCAGAGAAGAAACAAATGACTGATGCGGGGAATACTGAGTGAGCATCTGCATGTCTCAGGCACCAAGCCGAAGGAAGTGACTGTGTCAGCCTAGGTTAAGGCTTCCAGGAGTTTTCAGCAGGGGCAGCATCATCATGAGCCGCCATACATATAGGTTATGTATTTAAAAGCCAGATTCTTATTGCAACTTCAGGTTTTTGCGCAAAAACAGTAGCGCTTAGAAGACTTTGCCGTCCCAGGTACACAGGGTCCTTCAGGGGGATTAAACAGCAGCTCCTGTGTCATGGTGGCCACAGGTGTCCCTCCCTGTTGCCAGCTGCCCAGTTTGCTTGTGCTCTCACTGGACTTCATTCACAGTCCCTTCCCTAGAGTGCCCAGGATATTTTAATATTTTAAAAATGTGTTATGGACTAGGGGTATAGTTCAGTGGTAGGACACTGGCCTGGCATGCAAAAGTCTGAGTTTGGTCCTTAGCACTGAAAAAAAAGTATATGTTTTCTTTTCAGATAATTATAACTTTATAGACAGTAACCAAAACACAGGAAGCTGAATGCCCATTTCTTTCAGCCTTTCCCATTGCTTTGCCCAACTATAGAACACTCTGGAAACCAGGAGCTGGACATAGGCATAATCCGCAGAGGTTGCTCAGGTCCTAGTGCATGGGCACATGTAAGTTTACGCAGTTTTTTTCAGTTGTGTAGCTTCCTGCACCCCCAACCACCTACATCCTCTAATCTCCTTTACGATTTGATTTCCTCTCTAGAGCCAGACTCCCCACTACCCTAGCCTAAGGACAGTGACTAATCTCCATATCTATAATATTCTTATTTCAAAAATGTTATTTCAACAACATCATCCTTTGCAGTCTTTAGAGATCAACCTTTTCTTATTCAACATAATTCTCTTACAGTTCATCAAAATTATCTAATTAGTGTTTGGTCATAATAAGGAACATTTGCCCCATTTGTGTTAATGGCAGAGATGTGTGGCTTTTGAAAATCCTTTCCTTGAACATATTCATTTACCAGAAGTTAAAATTATTTCAGCAGGACCGTGGTCTGAATATTTGTGTCCCTCTACAATTCATATATTGAAACTAACCCCCAATGTGTTGGCATTAAGAGGTTGCCCCTTTGGGAACTGAATAGCAGATAAGTATGGAGCCCCCAGGAGGGCGGTTTGTGCCTTTGTGAAAGGGGCTTGAGCTTGTTTGGTCCTCCACCTTGTGAACTCACATAGAACGTGGAATCTATGAGGAATGGACCCTCACCAGACCCAAAACCTGCTTGACTTGTAGACTTCCTAGCCTCCAATAATAGATATCTTGTGTTTATAAATTAATTGGCTTCAGATAATTTGTTGTAGCAGCCCAAATGGACTAAGATAACCAGCATTTGACCATATTATATTCTATGTCACTATAATTTGTAGAGAAAGGACAAAGATATATTAGTCTGAAATCTGATTCCATGATTTCTTGAGTTCAAAACCTTACTATGAGTTGCTACATCTCCACACCCTGATTTTCTCATTTTAAAACATATTATTGTTCTTAGTAAAACAACGCTTTCCTGTGAATCCTGTCTTAGTTACTTTTTCCTCATTGCTGGGACAAAATATCTAACACCCAGAATTAGGGAAATAAAAGTTTATTTAGCTCACAGTTAGTAGAGGTTACTCGGCTGGCTCCAAGGCAGAGAGTAGCACATGGCAGAGGGTGGCTGTTCATAACAGCAAAAAAACAGCAAAAGAGCAAAGGGAGAAACAGAGGCAACAATGGCAACAGAGCAAGCCTGTCTCCCTTAGGCTGGATTCAGGCTATGCACCCCAGGCTGGGTGTTGTATCCACACCATAATCCTAGCAGCCCTCACACCTGTGATCCCAGTAGCACTCATGCTCCTAATCCCAGTACTGAATCATGAATTAATCACAAACTCTAGAAGCCACCCCATGACTGCATGAGGCTTTGTGGGAATACCTAGACACAAGCCATAGCAAATCCTCTGTAAGGAAATAACATTAATGCTGTTAATGTAGAGTAATTGTGTAGGTCAAGAATAAAGTAAAAACAGAGAAACAAGAGAATTCTAACTCAGGTTTTATGAGTTCTAAGAAATGGCACACCAAGTATCTAGTATTTTTACTGCAAAATTGTCATTTTTCCTGGAAGATTAAATATATCCTCGATACTATAGACCACTGGCATGACTTCATGACCAAAAAATTTATAAAAATTTTATCTTTTTAGTAGAGATGAAGAAATTTTTGGTGCATTACCTTCAGAGGTTATTATCTTATGGCTTAGTCACCTCTCAGAAGTGGGATTTGTTCCCAGGTTCCTGACTGAGAGTTCTTTAACTATCAAAAGAAATGTGCAGGGACAAGGATCAGAGCAAGAAATCTGTGAACATTTAGTCAAAGTCACACAGAAATTGATGTAATTGAGCTGGAAAAATATGCTATACTTCATAATTTGTTAAGAGACCAGTTTTTAAATATTTGGGATATGAAAGGAAAAAGAATGTAAAGGAGGAAAACATTGTAATGAGCAACTCCTTTTTTATAAAATAGTTTCTGCAATTTTTAGAACTTCTTCTGGGATTTTAGAAATATGTAGAAGCTCAGAACATTTATTTTCCATTTGAGCTAATGAAATTTCATGAAAGGCCAGGTAATAAGCACTACAGAAGGAGCAGTAAGGCTCTAAAAGGTAAAGACTGTATAGTGGAAGACTCAAGACCTACACTTCAGAGATGGGGATGACCAAGTAACACACATATTATTAACGAAAGCAGAACTACCACCATAAACAGGACACCAACAGTCTGCAGTGGGAATGTGTTCAAGAGGACACGGACCTTTAAAATAAGGTTGGGGCAGAGTGGCTCAACTTAATAGTTGGAGGAGTGTTATGTAGCCTAGGAAGAGAGATGAAACAGGCAAAGTGGACAAGGGCCTGGATGAGGCCATGCTGGAAGGCTAGGGATTGTGTAGCTAATCTAGTTAGTGAGAAAGAAATGGAATAAGCAGTTCTGGACTCGGGGAATGCTATCATGATAGAATTTCTAAAATGGATTGGAACAAAGCAAATCAGGATGTGCTATAAAGCTTCTAGGGAAATATTGATAGAAAGCCTCTAGTATAGAGAAAGACCTTGGCATAAGTGAGAGATTTGCCTTTGGGATTTAAAAGAAAGAAATCATATGAGAGGCAGATTGAGGTTTCAGATGTGAAGTATGCAGATTTGGATAAATGCCTGGGCTGATGGTGAGATAGGTGGGTTAGTCAACATTTCAACACTGGACCCCAATTGATGGTGCTGTATGAACAGAACGTAGCATAGGCAACCTACAGTAGGACCTAGTGCCAACTGAAAAATGAAAAATCGGAACGCATGAGGAATTTAATTATGAGCCTCTAAAAAGAAGTCAAGAATCATCGAGAAGTTTGCAAGTCATGAGAAAAATGGGGCAATCTTACCTGCAAAGACTTCATAATCACAAGAATGGTGGTGCGTGCCTGTAATCTCAGCTCTTGGGAGGCTGTAAACAGGAGGATCACTATGAGTCCAATCTAGTGGTGAGACCTTGAACACCCTGTAGACCCTTCCCCAACATAAAAAAAAAAACAGGAAGCAGACATGTACAAATGAATATTTTTTAAACATTTTAAGAAATGTGGCAGTCGTGCTTCAGATTTTGTAGGGCTTATTCAGATGGCATATAAATGGCATAAAATGCTAGCACAAGTTCCTTTAGAGATATTACAATATAAGCAGTGAATTTTCATCAGAGACCATTAAGGAAATGGTACCAACATTTATGCTGGGTCTTAAGAGTTGTGCCTGAACTTGGATAGAAATGGGAAAATGGAGAAGTAAGAGAACAAGAGAAAGATGTTTTTATTAGTCAAGATAAATCTAGTGAGGCTGAGATATCTTTATAAAAGTTTCAATGACTTTGCACATCAATCATTTAATTCTTGCCCCAGTGAAGAGCAGGTCACCAGCTGTCTCAGTGACTCTTCTCTCGTTGCTGGGACAAATACCCGACACCCAAAATGAAGGAAGGAAAGGTTTATTTAGCTCACAGTTACTGGAGGTTTCAGTCCAAAATGGAACAGAGCAGAGAGCATCCAGTTCATGGCAGTGGGACAGCAACAAAATGGCAACAGAGGCAACTGGCCAACCAACCAGGGTATCAGAGAGCAACAGAGAGAGAGAGTCTGTTTCTCTGTCTGTCTTATAATATATTCAGGGTATCGCCCCAGGCTGCAGAAGGTTCACACACCATAATCCCAGCAGTGCTAAAACACATAATCCCAGTGGATCATGAGTTAGTCTCAAACTCTAAAAGTCCCCATCCCATGACTGCATGAGACTTTGGGGGGACAACTAGACAGAAGCCATAACACCAGCTCATCCGGAGACTTAGGAATCTGTCAACTCCATTTCCTTACTATTTGGCCTCTGTGGTTACCACAGCAACAGAAGGGAGAGGTGGAGGGAGAATAGTAGCTCTTGGCTGGCTCTGCTTGAGAGGAACTCGCATCACCAGAAGTAGCTCCATGGCCTCCCTACCTGCACAGGAAACTGGAAAACATAGGGAAGCTCTTGGGAGATTTTGGAGTGCAACATTGGCCCTGCTACAATGATAAAAATGGGAAAGCACAACTAGAAGATCCAGGGGGTGGGGGTGGGGCAAGGGGAACAGTGGCATTACTAACATGGATGGATGGCAGGACCATTTGCCCCTAGACATGACATGAAAGGAAACTGGGAGGCAGAAAGGACAAAAATCTGAAGCTCAAAAGAATAAACTAAAGGAATCTGTGGAAGGAACACCCAGTGGGAACTCACGTCTGTCCTAAGGCATTACCCCACAGTCAGCTGCTCCGCCCCGAGGCCAGCAGAGTAGCTGCTGGGTGCCCTGAGGAGCTGCTCGGCTTTGGGACAGCTGTGAGAGGGCAAGGAAGAGGAAGTCAGTGAGACAAGAGGAAGAGACATGCCTCCTGGTGAATTCTGGGAAGGTGCCGGGTTCCGTGACTGTGGCGTGCCCAGTTTATAGAGTGAGCTGCATTAAAAGAAAACAAGGAAAATTTTGAGTTTTCCAGAAGAATTCCTTTTCTCTTACCTCCATAGCTAGAGAATAGGCGAATGATCAAGAAAAGCTGTCTTTGGCCAGAACTCTGCCATTTCAACCTAAATGTGTGTGTGTCTGTGTGTGTGTGTGTGTGTCTGTATGCGTGTCTGTGTGTGTCTCCCTTATATCTGGCATTCTAATTCTGGCTGACAGTGGTTATAATGATGAAAGCTTTCCGGCCACAGTGGAAATTCGTGAACCGAGCATTTTGTAAGGCATATGGTCTTATAGTCCCTGTGCAGTGCTCTCACGAGGCAGGAGCTGGACAGAACTTGTTTTCCCAAAGCATGGATCTCACCACAGAAGCTGCACGGCTTTCGGGCTGTGGACTACCATCTGCTCCGAGAGCATAGTGCCCTCTGGAGCAGGAGCAAAGCGTGGACCTGAGAGGAACACACACAAAAGGTATCACTCAAGTTAGACCTCTCCGATGAAACCACTGAGCAACCCTTTCCAGTGCCGCCTT
>PVKN010026222.1:0-13889 GCA_004027915.1 Capromys pilorides
TGAATGAATGAATGAATGAATACTTCTAGGGGCTGGCCACATAGCTCAGTGGACTAAAGAGCCTGTTTAGGCAGGCTCAGGGACTGGGGTTCTATCCCAGTGTGCCCTGCTGGCCCCATCCCCAGGGCACACTGAGATAGTGATTGAGACTCGGCAGAGCAGTGCACCAAGCACCTGTAATCCCAGCCCTTGGGAGCTGATAACAGGAGGATCACTACGAGTCTGATTCTGTAGTGAGGCCCTGTACAAAATACATAAATAAAAATAAATTTTAAAAAACAATACTTCTACTGGAGCTGGGCATGGTGGTACATCTCTGTAGACTCATCTCTCGGGAGGCTGAGGCAGGAGGATCACCTTGAGTTTGATGGCAGCCTGTTTGCATACTTGAGATCAAGACTAACTTGTACTACATAGTGAGACTCTTTCTCTAAAAAATCACTTGCAGAAAGTTCTTGTTCTAAGTTCATAAGTGTCTTAGAGAGTTGAACTTGAAGAGTGGATAGCAAATGACACTATCCAATGATGTTTTCCAGGACACTATTCCTCCTAAAAGATTATTCTGCTACCTTGAGCCCCACCCATTGCTTCCTTTATTCCTGTTTAGTGTGGTTTTACATACTTGAAATTCAAAGAAATTATTTCTTAAACCAAGGACCATAAGGCCCTTAAATTGAATAGAAGATGGAGAAAGAAGCTACTTATCTCTAGATTTATATTTTATAGCCCCATGTTCTCTAATCCTCTATTGTTTAGGGATAAGAGGGAGGGATTCTTGAAGACACAGTAGTAAAGCTAGTTTATTCAAGAAGGATGTCACCTTCATTGTATGAAGGCACATGTCTAAGTTTGCTGGCTTCTCCACCCTCTGTGTTAGGGCAATAATTTACTTCTCATCAGTGCTTTCCTCTTCCAAGTGTCTCTTAGTGTTGTTCTATTTGGGTGGGGGCTTTTTGAGATAGGTTCTTATTATGTAGTACAGGCTGAACTTGAACTCACTATGTAGCCTCAGACTGGCCTTGAACTCTCAGCAGTCCTCCTGCTTTAGCCTCCCCAGTGCTGGAATTATAGGCATATTCCACCATACTTGGCTTCACAAGTGTCTCTTAATAACATGGGCACCTAAATCTTCTGTCTACTTCAGTAAAAGGCCAATGCAAAGAGCCACAGGCCCATCCTTCATCTTGAGGGGATTTCTAGGCTATTGGGTGGGAGGACCACTGTTTATAGAGTAAACAATAATGTTTTCCTTTCTTGTGTTCTCCAGGCCTCTGTTGGGCTGACACCACGGATTTGTGAGGTATAAACTCTCTTGACTGGATTTTCTAAAGTAGGTCTCCTTTGTCTACTTCCTTCAGTGAGACCCCACCTCTTTGGTCTGTGCAGGGTCTCTTCATCAGAGAGGAAGACCATGCCTCATTACTTTCTTCCTGTAGGATAAAAGTGAGGTAAGAGCCCACCAAGCTCCAAAATCTGAAAGGTTCCCTATTTGTGTTCCCAATTTCAGCATGTTTAGCTGTTCTTTCTTCTTCCAGATTCATCAGCAGAATAGAGAAAAGCCACAACAGACAACTCTTGCATTACCAGGAGGATGAGGAACATGTTTGGTTCTTGGGTTATAGGAAACTTATTTTCCTATTGTGAACTTAACAGGCAACTCTTTCAGTAGCCCTGCTTAGCTTGAGTATCTCACTGTACTTTCCTTCACTGTCTGTGTTAGTAGCTTTTTGTTACTGTGACCAAGTACCTGAGAAAACCAATTTAGAGGAGGAAAGATTTATTGTACCTCCTGGTTTCAGAGGTTTCAGTGCATGATCTGCTGACAATTGATTTTTGAGCCTGTGGTAAGACAGAGCACCATCATGGCAGAAGGGCATTGCAGAAGAAAACTGGTTCCTTTATGATAGCAAGAATTGTGGGGTGTTTGTGCCACAGTGAGAAGAGGCCAGGATAGGATGTAGTACCCAAAGGCACAATTCTCAGGACCCATTTTTAGTGCATTCAGTAGACTAATCCATTGATGAAGTTAACACCTCTATGATTTAATCACTTCCAAAAGCCCCACCTCTGAACATGCGAGGCTTTAGAGGTACATTTTACATCCAAACCATAACAATTACTATATAGTTTCATATCAGCTTTTGGGACTTCTCTTCCCAAATCTACTGGGTCATTCTATAGGGCAGTGGTTTCCAGACTAGAGCTGGATTTATCAAGATAAATCCTGTGTTTCATTTGTTTGTTAAATGTTCAGTGTCCTTAAAAAAATCAAGATGTAATTCACCTCCCATAAAATGCACTTACCAGCCAGGTGTAGTGGTACGTACCTATGTAGTCCCAGCTACTCAGAAGATGAAGGCAGGAGGATCCAAAATTTGAGATGAGCTAGGGCAATTTAGTGAGAACCATCTCAAGAAGAAAAGATGCTGAGCACAGTGGGGTACATACCTGTAATCCTAACACTTGAGAGGCTGAGACAGGAGAATCACTACAAATTCAAAGTTGATCTGACCTACACAGTGAGACGCTATCTCAAAAAAAGAAAAAAAAAAAAAGATGAGAATTGTTCTGCTTATGTTAGGGGCAAATACTGGGTTCTTTGTTTTTGAGACAGTGTCTTACTATGCACTTCAGGCTAGCTTTGAATTTCTGATCCTTCTGTTTCAGCCTCCTGAATTCTGGCATTAGAAGACTATGCTACCATGCCTGGCTGTAGATAATGACTTTTTATTCTGGTACTGGGGGTTCAACCCATGGCTTTGAGCTATATATACTTCCATCCCTATCTCACCCTCCTTTTTTAAAATTTTGAGGCATGGTCTTGCTAAGCCAATAAGTTGTCCAGGTTGGGCTTCAATTTATAACCCTCTAACCTCAGCTTCTCTGAGTGCTTAGATTACTGGCATGCATCACCATGCCCTGCTGGGACTGGACCTTTTAAGCTTAGCTTCCTTCATTGCTTAGTAGTGGTTTTTGAGCTAACTTTACAAAACAATAGAAGGATCACATTTAAAAGTCTGATCAGGCCACTGTCTGGTGGCAGAATATTCTAAGAACTATAACTGAGGTAACCCTGGAGGGCTAATCTTAAGTGGGCACAGACATCAAATCTAACACTGATATGGTGACCACCAGTGCTCAAACCCACAGACAAAGATGCTTAGATTGGCAGAGGTAGAACAAGAACCTAGAACATTCTAAAATTTTTTTTTTGAAAGAATTTAAACACAAACTTAGAGCCTTCTATTAGCATAGTAATTTTTTTTTAATTTTAATTTTATTGTCTCTGTCTCTTTCTCTAGTTTCCTGGAAATCTATAATGAGCGGGTACGGGATCTGTTGAAGCAGTCTGATAAAAAAAAATCTTATACCCTCAGAGTCAGGGAGCATCCAGAGATGGGACCCTATGTGCAAGGTGAGCTACTGTGTACTGGAAGTCTGAAACTAAACTGCAGTTTAAGAAGCTCTCTTAAGCTGGGTGTGGTGGCACACACCTACAATCCCACCACTTGGGAGGCTGAGGCAGGAGGATTGAGGTGAGTTCAAGACCAGCCTGGGCTACAAAAGTGAGCTCAAGGCCAGCCTGAACTGCATAGGAAGACCCTGTCTCCAAAAAACCAAACCAAAACAAAACAAAACAAAACAAGACAAAACAAAAGAAGCTCTCTTAGTATTCCTTCATGTTTACACATATGTTTAACAAATAGCCAACCATATGCCAGCCACGCACTGAACACTAGATAGAAAAGATAAAGTCCTGCCCTTATCTGAGTGAGCAAGCTTACACCCAGAAACAGATACTAAATTGGAAGTTGTGATAAAAACTTAACACAAATATAAGTAGATATAGTGATTTGAAAGAACCTTGAGAGGTGCAGGCAACTCACCTGCCAGGTATGAAGGGAAGCTTCCTCGTATTAAGGGAGCCAAAGGCCATGAAGGAGCCAGTTCGGTGAGCAGTGACACAGTGAGGAGAGAGAGAGGCCAGTGTGGCCAAGGCATGACGAGTGTGGGGAAGCTTGAACTTGCAGGTGCTGCAGCTGGCAGGTCTCGCCAGGTTCCTAGGTCAGCCAGTCTCCTTTCTGGGGTGCTTTCTCATCCACATTGGCCATGGTCAGGAGTGTGGTAGAGACGGAAGAGATGAGAGGCCTGGGGTAACTGCTGTGCTTCCTCTGCTGTGCTTCCTCTTCTGTCTTCATTGTTAGATACTGCTGTTACCTGTATTTTTCTGAAAATTAAACTGAGTTGTAGATTAGTTTTTGCTCCAAAAGACATAGTAGGGTTTATTTTTAGGAATTGTCTTATTTTTCATATATAACAATCCAGATTTAGACTTTTTTTTTTTTAATTGGGAATCAAACTCAGGACCTTGCCCTTGCCAGGCAGGTGTTTGTGCCACTGAGCTATATTCCTGGCTACATTTATACATTTATTCATGTACACAAATCTATTTTTATTCACATATAGACATGTCATCATCTTCTGAAACGTGTAACTCCTCAAACCCTGAATATTGGCCTGCATTTCATGCAGCTCCATTTCCTATATAACCCTTCACCCTAATTTCTCAAGTCCAGCAGCAGAGCTCTCCTTATGTGAGCACTTCCTGCCCATGTGGCCTCTTCCTAGTACAGTGGCAACATAGTTGCCAGTGATTTTATCCCATGAATTCTGCACCCAGGTCATGACCTCTTGCAGACTGCACGTATCAGAGTTTCCATTAAATCAAGTGTTAATTGAAGACTTATGAGACAGAAGTGGCAACAAAAATGATGACTTTTAAGGGTGATAGTCCACACAAAAGTAATGAACCAAAACTCAGAAAATGCTTTATTTTACTTGAGTGCATTAAGTACATTTGTTATAACACATAGTATATTGAATTATGAGCATTCACGTTAGACACAACCACATCTACTGGTTATCAAGTGTACATGCTATCTGTGTATTGTGTCTGTACTGATTGGGCATTTGGCAAGAAGTCTTCTTTTTTTTAATACCTAGATTTTTAATTTTTTAAAAATTTTGTTTATTTATTTATTTTTATTTTTTGTCTTTTTGAGACAGGGTCTCACTATGCAGTTCAGGTTGGTCTCAAACTCACACTGATCCTCCTGCCTCAGTCTCCCAAGAGCTGGGATTACAGGTGTGCACCACCACACCTGGCTAAAAAATCTAGGTATTAGCCGGGTGTGGTGGTGCACACCTGTAATCCCAGAACTTGGGAGGCTGAGGCAGGAGGATCAGTGCAAGTTCGAGACCAGCCTGGGCTACAAAAGTGAGCTCAAGGCTAGCCTGGCATCAAACTTGTAATCCTCCTGCCTCAGCCTTTGCATACCTAGCATTAGAGGTTTGTGCTACAGTTCCCAGCTACCTTTTATATTTCTGCTTTTTTTTTTTTATTGTTGAGGATTGAACACAGGGTCTTTGCACTGAGCTTCATTCCCAGCCACCACTACTCTCCCCTTTTCTTTTCCTTTTTTCTTTTCCTTCTCCCCCTCCCTCTTTCCTCTTCCCTTGTCTCTCTTTTCTCTATCCTCTTCCCTTTCCCCTTTTCTTTCTTGACAGGGTCTCACCATGTAGTTCAAACTTGCCTTGAACTCATTATGTAGCCCAGGCTGACCTCAAACTCATAGCAGTCCTGCCTTCAGCCACCTGAGTGCTGGGATTTACATGTATGTACCACCACACCCAGCTCTCGGCCCCTTTTTATTAAATTTAGAGATGATCTCACTATGTTCCTAAATTGCCTAGGCGGGGCTCAAAATTACAGTCCTCTCCCTTTAGCTGCACAGAATTCTGGGATTATAGGTGCATGCCACCACACCTGGCTCAACTTTTCATCTTAGAGTGATGTGTGTGTGTGTGTGTGTGTGTGTGTGTGTGTGTGTGTGTGTATGTATGTGTAACCCCAAGAGACCTCAGACATAATCCAAATGTCTTCATTGTACAAAAGACAAAATTAGATCTAGAAGAGGTTAAGGACATTTCCAAAGTCACACCATTTTTGGAAATAGTGTTGTAAGTGGGAAGCTTTCCCAGGACTAGAAGGTAGGGATGTATAGAATATGGTGTACTTTGAGAACCTGACTGGAAACCTGGGATCATATGCTTGTTAGCCAGCGTAGCATCTGCAGCCCAAAGATGAATTAACAAAAGATGAAGGTTATACTGCTTGAATAGCATGCCTGAAATCAACGATGGGCTCAGTGTTAAAATCTCAGGGCTCATGATGCAAGCTCAAGGTTTTTTTTTGACATCTTCATGGAATGAACCCTTGATGGGAGGATGTTAGGCAGGAAATCAATTCTAAAGTAGAAACATCATAGGTCCTTCAGTTTCTTAAAGGCAGTCTGAAGTTTATGAAACCATAGGAAATACAGATGGACATTTCTTAGTGAAAGAACTGTGAGCTCGGGGATATAGAATCAGCCTTGGAATCTAGGGCCCTAAGTGGTCACACTGAAGTGTGTCATTCCTGTTATTCCCTTCTGATGACATGGTGGCAAATTTTTTATTCACATGTTTATATTATCTACTTATCTTTCAGGCTCACGTATTTTGTAACTATGACTGCGGAGTGGAAAGTGGTTTCTGTTTCAAAAACCAATTCTTTAGAAATTTGCTGAGTTAGCTACTTGATGCCTGAACTATTCAGAGCACCATGGGAAATATAAAAATACAAGGTCCTTAATTTGTTGTTCCTAGGAGAAAGCTTTACCGTTTTACCATAAGTAAAATTTACAGCTGTGCATGGGGTGCATGCTTGCAATGTTAGCACTTGGGAGGCTGAGGCACGATATTCACTACATGGAGGCAGGCCTGGACTACATATTGAGTTCAAGACTAGCCTGAGATACATAGTGAGACTTTGTCTCAACCTTTAAAAAAAAATATAGTAGTTTGTTGTTTTGTTTCTCTTGCAATGTTGGGCAATGAATCCAGGGTCTTGTCTATGTTAGGCAAACAAATAGAAGTCATTTTACGTGAATATCACATGCTTCTCAAACTGTGGTGAAAGACTTACTTTTCGCTTACTCTCATCATTGTCAGCAGCAGCAGTGCTGGAACTCGCGGTCTTGCATATGCTAGGCAAGTACTGTACCACTGAGTCACCTCCCTAGCTCAGAGCCTACCAGTTTTTCTGAATCTAATTCTCAGTGTATGTCAATAATTTATAAAATAAAATAAGGATGAGTTACTAAAAAATGGAAAAAAAAACTTAATTGCAAGTACCAAAAAACGAACAAAACAATTACTTTGTCTAGGGCCAGGGATATAGTTCAGTGGCATAAGCACCTGCCTGGCTAAATATAAGGTTCCAAGTTCGATTCCTGATCTACCAAAAAAAAAAAAAAAATTACTTTGTCTAAAAAAAATATTTTGTCAGGTCTGGCCAAATAGCTCAGCAGATTAAGGTGCCTGCAAGCAGGTGCAGGGCCAGGGGTTCAATCCCTGAGCCTGCCACACCGGCTCCACACCCTGTGGTGCGCTGAGACTGCAGTTGAGACTGATCGTGGTTGTCCACACCTATAATGCTTGGGAAGCTAGAAACAGGTGGATCACTAGAGTCCAATCTAGTAGTAAGACCCTGAAAATCCTGTAGACCCTTCCCTAAAAAATACAGAAAAAGAAATATTTTGTTAAAATTGCTTTTACTCGGGCTGGTGAGATAGCTCAGTGGTCTAAAGCACCTGCTTAGACAAGCTTAGGCAACCGCAGGGACCACAGCTGGATCCCTAGCATCACATGCCATGGCCAGCCCCACCTCCAGGGCCATGACATAAATAAAACAAGTTAAAACTGCTTTTACTGTGATGAAATTTCTAGTTTTTATTTATCATGTGCACATATTTTATTTTGTTTGGTTCTAATCATTTTGATTTCTATACCTACTTCATCACATATTAGTAAAATTTGAGAAATAGCTCCTGTCCAAGGACCAATTTTGAGGCGGCTTGCCTCTTAGCTCAGTTGTTTAAGCTCCTGCGTGGGCAAACCCAGTGTGGCACAGGGGACCTTGGTTCGATTCCCAGCTCCAAATTCCACACCAGACAGGTGCTGAAGGCAGCCTGAGCCAGCCAAGGACCAACTTTGAGTATCACTGCCTTAGTTGGTTAAGAGAATTCACTCTTTTGAGTTTTCTAAGAGTTTTTTTTTTTTTTTTTAATTTTGAAGGAAGTTAAATTTGGTTGAGTGTGGTATATAAGAAGAAGTAAGTGGAATTCAAGTTCTCATTGTCTGGGAAGAAGTTTCAGTTAAACTGGGTGTGGTGGTGCAGGCCTCTAAGTCCAGCACTCTGGAGACTGAGACAGGGGGATTGCCTCAAGCTTGATGGCAGCCTGGCCTATATACCGAGTTCAAGGCAGTCATATATAGCAAGACCCTGTCTTGAAAAAAAATCGCAACTGCAGAAAGATCTCTTCCTGAGCTGCTTGTATCTGATATTCTTACTCCCTAACTACCTTAATTGTTTTTTCTGCAAACAGTAATAGGCTCCTATATAATCACAACATAACTAACTAAATTGAGATATTAGCTTTGATGAGTTACCATTTACTCCTTCATTCCCATCTGAAAGTATCAGTTGTTCCCATTAGAGTCGGTGCATTTGGTTAGGGTAGTGTGTAGTGCACTTCAGCCTGGGAGAACTCCTATCTTTCTATAACTTCCATGAACTGCATGCTGCAGATCATATTAGTCACTGTTCTAAATTTTAGATTTATTGTTTTAAATCATTATTCTAAATTTTTCACTTGTGCTTGAAAATGGAGCATGTTACAGTTGGGCACAGTGTTATAATGTTAGCATTTACCAAGCTTGCTGGTTGTGTTGTTCAGATCTTTGTAATACGATGACATTGTTTTTTCTACTTGCTGAAATAAGCACTAACAAAAGCAAGTTAATGATCCCTATGGATTTGGGTTATAGATTAAAGGATTTTTTTCTTTTTTGTCTTTTTTGAGATAGAGTCTCACTATGCAGTTTACGCTGGCCTTGAGCTCACTTTTGTAGCGCAGGCTAGTCTCGAACTCGCACTGATCCTCCTGCCTCAGCCTCCCAAGTGCTGGGATTACAGGTGTGAGCCACCACACCTAGCCCAGTGAACTCTTGTCCCTGAACCCTTTCATCACTGTGAAGAGTTCTTTATCTCTATAGTGCTTTTGTTTTAAAGTCTCTCTCAAGTGGTTGTGGTGGCACATACCTGTAATACTAGCACTTTGGAGGCTGAGGCAGGAGGATTGCCTCGAGTCCAAGGCTACCTAAATAGCATAGATCCAGTCTCAAAAATAAGTCTCAGACTTTACTGTGTTATATCCATCCCCCTCCCTTTTTTTTTTGAGGCCAGGTCTTACTGTGTGCTCCAGGCTGGCCTTGAATATGCAATACTCCTGCCTCAGTCTCCTGAGTGCTGCCATTACAGGTGTGTGCCACAACATCTGGCACTATTTTTACCATTTTATTTTATTTCATTTTATATATTTGGTACAGTGCCTTATTACACAGCTGAGACTCATTGTGATCCTGTTTTCAGCCTCCCCAGTGCTGGGATTACAGGCGTGTGCCACCACTGATGGCTACTAATTTTATTTCAGCTTAAACCTATAACTGTGTATTCTCTTTATCTTGCTATTTTTTTTACTTTCAGGTTTATTATTTTTTAACATCATCCCATGTTTCTACTCTATTAGCTTATTGTTTGCACATTATCTCATTTTGGTGGTTACACTAGAGATTATAACATGTACCACTGAGTATCAATATCTTATATAACTGGCATTTTTTATTTTGTTAATTTTTTTTTTGAGACAAGGTCTTCCTATAGTTCAGAGTGGCTTAAAGTTACTATAGAGCCCAGGGTGGTGAATGTGCAGAAATCCTCCTGCCTCAGTTTCTCAAATGCTGGGGTTACAGACCTGTACCACCACACCTAGTATAACTGGTATTTCTTCTCAGACAATGAAAACTTTAGGGGATTTGAATTCTATCTGTTCCTTCTTATATGCCATTTTTATTACTTTCACTTTTTAAGAACATTTTCTGTATGAGAATTTCTTCAGCCGCTCAAATAACCTTTAACTGCATTCCTATGATCTCTTCTGCTCAAAAGATTGAGGTAGGACAGTCTCAAATTTGAAGCTAGCCTGTGCAGTTTAGTGAGATCTTATCTCAAAATTAAAAGGGCCAGGGGTGCTTAGTGCTCCTTGAGTTTAGTTCCCAGTATCACAAAAATTAAAAACAACCTCAACCTTAATATGGTTGTCTCTTCCTATCTCTGGTGGGGGGTTTCCAGAACTCTGTGACTACCAAAGTACTCAGACCCTCAGTTCTTTTTTCTTTTTTAAATGTATTTGGTACAGGGTCTCACTGTGCAGCTGGGAGTCATAGTGGTCCTCCTGGCTTCAGCTTCCCCAGTGCTGGGATTACAGGCATGCATGTGCGCGTATGTGTTTCTGTGTGTGTGTGTGCCACCACACCTGATCTTGGTGACCTGGTCACTGTTCCTGGGGGCGGGACCAGCATGGCACTGGGAATCAAATGCCAGTTCCTGCTCTTGCCTCGGCGGTTTTAGTCCACTGAACTATCTCTTTGACCATGACTCTCAGTTCTTAATATAAAATGACCTTCAGTCCTGTAAACTCTGCTTCATCTCTATAGATTATTTGCCAGCCTGAACTACATAGAAACCCTGCCTCCAAAAATAATAGGTTGTTTTATTTTTTGGTACTGGGAATTGAACTCAAGACCTCACATTTACCAGACAGGTGCTGTGCCACTGAGCTATATCCCGGCCTGGTAAAACAACAACTACAAAAAAAAAAAAAGAGCTAAAGTTGTAGCTCATGTGAAGGTCCTGGGTTCAGTCCATAATACTGCAGAAAATCAGAACAAAATAATACTTGTTTAGCAAAGTTTTTTGTTTTCCTGGTACTGGGGATTGAACTCAGGACCCTGTGCTTGCTAGGCAAGCACTTAGTCTACCGAGCTATCTCCCCAGGCCACAAAGTTCTTTACTATTACCTTTTCTGATATTACTTGTATCCATTTTATTTCTTTTATTTTCTCTTTGTTTTTTTTGGCCGGCACAGGCTGCCTTTCTGGTGGGTGTGAGGATCAAACCACCAACCCCGGTGCCTGACTGGGATTGCAGGCACAAGTGCTTAAACCACTGAGCTATCCCGAAAGCCCCCCAAAAGTTGAGAAGTTTTTTTTTTTTTTGGCTGGCTCAGGCTGCCTTAATGGTGATTGTGGGTATCAAAATGCCATCCCCTGTGCCTTCTTGGGATTGCCCGGGCAGGCGCTTAGACCACTGAGCTAACCTAAAAGCCCCAAGTTTCTTTTGGGACTTTAATTAGAAGTGTGTTAGATCCATTCACTAATGTGCTCTGTAACTATTGTTCTCCTGTTCTGCTGTTTTGTCTTTGCTAAATTTTAGATAAAATTTTGACCTGTTTAATAATTCTTCAGCTATGTCTAACTTGCTATTAAATTCTTTTCACTTTACTTTTTGTCTTGAACTTCCATTATTTTCTTTTACTATAGTTTCTAATTTTCTCTGAAAGTCTGCCATGTTGTCATTTAGGTTCTTGAAGATAGTAAGCAATTAATTTTAAATTCTGTGTTATAACCACAATATCTACATCTTGCTTAGGTGTTTTTCTATTGACTTTTTTTTTCTGATTTCATTTGTATTGCCATGCTTACTTGTGTGTACCAGAAAGTATTTATAAAAGTATAGAAGTAATTTATTTACGTTTAGTTTTTTTGTGTAGAAGTAATTTAAAGCTCTTTCTTTACATAAGTCTTCTATATAAGATTTACATTCTTTCAGCCTAGATCTTGTGCACACTACTGGTTGAGGAACATCTCATTTCAAGACTGAGAATGTTCATAATTTAGCTGCAGTCCTTTCAAAGACATGTTTGTAGTATTTGTAGTTCATGTTGTTCCTATAGAGTCCTTTGAATTTTCATCTCAAAGAAGTAGAGACTAAAGCTGGGCTCGTGATGCATACCTATAATCTCAGCATTTTGGAGTCTGATGCAGGAGGACTGCCGTGAGTTCAAGGTCAGCTTGGGATACATAGGGAGATGTTGTCTCAAAAAAGAAAAAGGAAAAAAGAAGAGGAGGAAGAAGAATAGGAGAGGAAGAATGGGCTAGGGGCTGGGGAGATAGCTCAGTCGAATAAGCACTTGCCTGGCAAGCGCAAGGTCCTGAGTTCAATCCCTGGTACTGCAAAAAAAAGTATATAGCTCAGCAGCACAGTGCCTGTCTGGCAAGTATGAAGTCATGAGTTCAGTTCCCAGTAAATAAATAATAAAAAGAGGCAAATTAATAAATAAAATAAAAAGAAGTATGGGCTAGGTATGGTACTGCATACCTGTAATCCCAGCATTTGGGAGGCTGAGGCAGGGGGATCACTGGAAGTTCAAAGCCAATGTGGGCTACAAAGTAAGTTTAAGACCAGCATCAACTACATAGTGAGACCTTGTCTAACAAAGCAAAACAAAACAAAACAAAAATCAAATAAGTAAAGGTCTATTCTGGCTATGCTTCATTTTATTTATTTATTTATTTATTTATTTATTTATTTATTTATTTTCTGGGTGGGCTTTAGAATGTGCCCTCATCTCCATTCCTAAAAGGCTGTGCACTCAGCCATTTAGGCCTGGCCATGTCCTCGGACAAAAGCATCTGCAGATGTCAGCTTCATTTCTGGTCTTCTGTCCTCTAGTACATGGAGTGGAAATATTTGCTTATCTAGGTATCAGTCTATGCTTTCATGCAGCTGTCTTTTATATTTTGTAGTACTTTTTCTAGTTGTTTTTAGTGGTCTATATATATAATTTGCAGTTGCCAAATATTCTGTACTTGAATGTATAACTGCTTTATTATGAAAAATTTCAAATGTGCAAAATTAGACATACTAGTGTAATGCCCCTCACGTGCTTATTACAGTAATCAGTAAGTCTTGCTTAATTCTGCTTTATCTATGGTTCCATTAACTCTCCCACATCCTGTATTGTTTTGATGTTAATTCCAGGTATCACATGAATTTTTCTATAAAAATTTTATTTTTTCCCTCTCTTTTTTTAAACACTTTATTTATTTATTTATTTATTTATTTATTTATTTATATTATGGCTGGCTCAGCCCGCCCTGGTGGTGGGGCTGGCATAGCATGTGGTGCTGGGGATCTAACTCCGGTCTCCTAAGCTTGGCTAAGCAGGCGCTTTAGACTGCTGAGCCATCTCGCTGGCTCAAATTTCTCTATAAATATTTTAATGTGGCCCTAAAAAGTAATTAAAAATATAACCATGAAATTCTTATATCTAAGTAATGTTAATAATTCCATAATTGCAGATAATGCAGCTGTTGTTCAGATTACATCATTAATTATTGGTGTAATTGCATTTAGTAGTAGGCCTATGAAGTTTGTTCTGAATCTCTGATACCATGCAGAGATTCTCTAGCATGGTTGCAGAGGTTTTTTTTTTTTTTTTTTTAAATTGAAAACCAGATGTGATGGTGCACATCTGTAATCCCAGCTCTTGGGAGGCAGAGGCAGGAGGATTGTTTGAGAGTTTGAGACCAGCCTGGGCTACAAAGTGAGCACAAGCCCAGCCTGAATTGCATAGTGAGACCCCATCTCAAAAAAAGACAAAATTTTTTAAAAAATATTTTTAAAATGGAGACAGGGTCTTATTATGTAGTTCAGGCTGATCTTTGAAATCAGTAAGTAGCCCAGGCTAGTCTCATGATCTTCCTACCTCAGCCTGTCAAGTGCTGGGATGACAGGCATTTTGCCACCAGACCTAGCTTTCAGTGGTCTTTTATGCCTTGGTTGGTACCAATCATAAAGACTGCCTTACATGCTCCTAAGTTCC
>PVKN010026223.1:0-13886 GCA_004027915.1 Capromys pilorides
ACTCATATCTTTCCTGTATGTCAGAGCTCTATATTGCTATTTTCTTCTTAAAACAGATCCTTAAAATTTTCATTTATTAGGAATCTATTGCTCCTTAATTATTGTAGAAATGCCTTCCTTTCATTCTTTAAATATATTAAAATATTGTGTTTACAAGGTCATATCTGATTATTCCAATGTCTAGAGTCTCTTTTATTTTTGTTGTCGCTAGTATTTCTAGCTGACTTTCATGAATGGTGTCTTTTGACCTCTGAGTTTCACGATTTTATTGTGAACTCATATTTATTGGAACATGCCCTATGGGAGTTTTATGAAGTCTACCTTAAAGGATCATTTTTTCCTATGACAGTTTATTTTTCTTGTTTGACTGGACATATCTATTTTTATTATTACATTCATGCATTGATTAATGATAGGATAAGTTTGGAAAAGGCATTATTAGGAACTTTGTCACTGTGTGCACATCTTAAACTTATGCAGTCCTTCATGTTATACGTCAGTCACTCAGCCTAGGCATAGCCTCTTGCTGCAGCTAACGACAAGTTGTAGATAAGACAAGATGTATGAAGCTGTGCCAGTGCAACGTAACACACTGTTTTACAGCAAATATTTTTAAAATAAATAATGTAACAATAAAACTTATTATATAGAATGATATAAACCAGTAATATAGTTGTTTCTCATCATTACTGAGCATTATATATTATGTGCTACATATAATTTTAGGTGTTATCCTTTTGTACAACTGCCCCAAAGTGTCTACGCCAGCACCAGCACAGACATGTGAAGAATGCATTCGCTGCATTTTAATGATTATGTCCTCATGAGGTGACAGGATCTTTTCAGCTCCTTTAGGATGTAACAGCACCACTGCTGTATGTGTGATCCAGCACTGAGATCTTGTGATGCGGTGCATCACTAATGTTTGTCTAAGGAGAAAGTGGTCAGTTGTTTATAAGTTCTCAAGGCTGTGGGGAAGAACCACTTATTTAACATTTCCTGGCTTCTGATGGAGATTCTTTGAATGAGTCATACTGTCATCCATCACAATCCTTGCTTTATGGAGCCTTATTCAGTTTTTCCTTTGCTCTAGAAGTCACTACTAATCACAGATTCTAGCACTGAAGCTAGTAGCTTGGCTTTCAGTTCAGAGCTTAGGAAATCTGGAACCCGTGCATTTGTGATCAAGCCATCACTTTTTTTCCTGTTTTACCACTAGTCATCTTCTTGGCTTGGAAGTAAGGAGGAAGGCAATAGAGATGAGATGTTAGCATTTTGTTTCTTTGTTTCCCTATCTGAATACCATAGTGTTTATCCACTTCCCCAAACTTTTGCTAACCAGTGTTTTATTAACCAGCATTTTCTGGCTAATTGCTTTTCAGAGTCTTATTTGTGAATAGAGGAGCTATGGCAGCTCTGAGGATCCTTCGTTTTTATTCTGAGGCACTGGAAAACTATATCAGATGATCCATCTGTAATGTGCATTCAGTTCTCAGTCACTGATCAAAGTTACCTTCAGATATAAGGCTTTATATAGTGGCATGTACCTCTTTAAGGTTTTATATTTTATTTTATTTTTATCTGCTGCCTTATTAAGAAGAGACAGTCTTATGTGGTTCACAACTCCATGTTAAGAACACCATTAATTTCCCTTCTTGAGAAATTTTATAAAGTACTTTTTGTGAAAAAAAAATCCAGACTTATAGATGCTTTGTGTGTGTTATATTTTCCTGAACCCGAAATTATTTTTTAAAAATTTCTTCCTGAGACTTGATACATGGTTGAATGCTATGGCTTTGAACCTACAATGTTTCCCTCTGAGGATTAAGTACGCTGTTCGCTTGCACTTTCTTCCTAGCTCTGAAATGTGAAGCCAGTAAATGCCTGGCAGAAATTTCTCTATCCATACAGAAATAGTTTGTCATGACAACTTCAGGGAAAGACCATCTGACTATCAGTCTGCAGTGGATTTTAGCTGTCATTGACTATGAACTAAAGGTTTCAATGGACTTAAGAGAATCAAGTTTGAAAGTTAGTGTAAATCAAGAGGATGAGAGCTCGAAACCTCACTCCATGGTGTGTTGCAAAGGTGGGAGAGTCACTGACCTCTTTCTCTGACATTCAGATCTCTTCCCATGGTCACTACTCACACCAGATCATGCACCAGAAAATGAAAGGGTGGAGGAATTGAGTACTAGCAGCCAGGAATTTTCCGTGTCTTCCCAGAGTGGCTGAGTAGGCCTGGATTACTGTTCCTGGCACTGAGACTTAGCAGGTGTGCACAGAGAAGAGTGGGGAATTTGTCCTGAGAATGACATAGTGCTGGCATAAACAGATTTAGAAGGCTCATAGCTCTGGTGGGCCCTGGCATTTGTCTTGCTAGGTCTCCCTGGAACAGGAAAAATAAGTAACACAGTAGAACTGGCATAGAGGGAATATGTACTCTCTTCTGCTTTCTTCAGGCTATTGAAGCGATCACCCATTCTTCTACCTTAAAAGCACATGTGTTCAACTCATGAATCTCTCTTATTGAAGCATTTTCTATCAGTTTGACAATGCATATGGGATAATGACAGCTGCAGAAAGAGGCAGATTGGTTGGCTCTTCCTTGGTCTAGGGCTGGGAGGCCAAATCAGACCAATTTGAACACAAACTTGAAAATGTCCCACCTGGACTGGGCTCGAAGACTTCTATGGTTTCCACCTCATTCTCTATTGGCAATGTCCAAAATTTCTGGTTCTCTGGTGGTTACAGATGCAAGAGGCTCTGAGTGACCCTGAACCAAAGTCAGGTTCAGCACTGGGGGGAATTAAGTATAAGCAAGATTAGCAACACCCTGACTGTTTTCCCTGATACACTGGGTTGAGGGCTGGGCCAGCTGTCTAAAACATGCCCTGAAATCCCTAGTGCAGCTGGATTCTCTTCTGCTTTGTGGCATTCCAGCCTATCATTATTAGATCATACTGATCCAGGCCATGTGACAACCATACGGTGGGGTAAATAATACAGCGAAGAAGAATGGAAAAGCAATTGCATTTTTTTCTTTCATTCTTTTTGCAAAAAGCTTGCAAGTGTTATGCTAAAATCTGTCTATTAATTTGGGTATAAATAGCTCAGTTTTTCTAATCCAGATGCAACCATGCACCCCTCTGTATACGGTTGGTGATTCTTTGTTGTGTCTTGGGAGTAATAAGGCCATTCTATGGCAAAGAATGCAAGCAAATCAGCCCAGCTGAGCCTTACATAAAAGAAGGAAGAAAATTGGATAAAATATGTAATAAACCTCAATATCTAGTTGAGTGTGATTTTTAACAAAAGGCTTTTGCATTTAGCTCAATGACTTCAGATATTCAGATAGCAGCTAAATGCATTTTATTCAAACTTTTCTAGCCCTGGGCAGAAGCCATTTCAGTAGGCAAGGTAATTCTTCTGGAAAGATATAAGCCACTAAAGATCAGAAGCTTATGGGTGGATTTCAGCTCCTTGGTGATTTGTAGTTAGAACTTCAGAGGCTTGGGGCCTGCTAACGAGTGGCTAGGGTATGTTATGGGGAAGTTCCACTTCCTAGATCTAGGAGAGAGGCCTCTTATCTTGAAAAATCTGGTGAATTTTTTATTTATTCTTGTATTTTTACTATGGCACAGCTCCTCTATTCTTGGACTCAGCAGCTTTCCAATTTATTTCATATTTACCTTAACCCCTACATTGCTTTTCCAGTGCTACCCACAGCTCTTTTCCTCCTCCTTTTATGCATTGTGACCTTATACAGAGGCATTTGCCAAACATGTTCTCATCAGACCTACGAGATACTACTTGATAAAAGGCTTCATGGTCAATTTAGATTGACAAATGATGCACCTTGCATGTCTCTTGAAAATTTATAAGGCACTTTTTAATAAGCACCAAGAGAAAGTAATTTTTGTTCATTTAAATGAGTACGTATGTAGTTATTTATCCAATACCAAAGCATCTGTTAGCCTTGTAAGAATTTCTAAGTTTTAGAATTTGCTTTGGGCATTTCTACTGTAATGTTACAAATTATAAAATCTGTTTAGCCCACTATACAGGCAAGTTATTGAGAAATGGCCATGGCCCATCAAGCCCACTGAAGATGTTTAATTTGAAGGCAAATGACAAACACTGGTTAATCATGTAAGTATATGTGAATGGAATCACATGTTCAGTAAAACACTGGGCAAGAAAAAAAAAAAAAACTGAACTGGGTACTGTCCACGATAGAAAGGTGCTGAAGCAGGATACTCTTGATGCTGCTAAAAGTGGAACCCTGAAACAGTGCTTAAATAGTAACTGCTTAGAAATTGTTGCACAGACGCTTAATGTAAGTCCTGTGCAGTACAACTGTGCAAGAGAAAATATGGAAAATAATTATACTGGATGGGGAATTAACAGAAATAAGGTTTAATTTCACTGCTCCCACTAATTGGATGTGTGAGCCTGGGCTAGCCATTTAATCTCTCCTTCCTTATTTGTCAAATAAGATAAATGGATGGGATGCAAGTTCACTCCAAGTTTTAAAATTCATGTTCCATAATTACTTTCCAAGTAGATCTGTATGTGAACACAGGAGAAATCAAACTGACTCATATTTGCTCCAGAGCCTTAGGCTTCTTTGGTTTCCTTTTAATACTTGGGCGACATGATCAGAACCATATGTGGTGCATTGATAGGTCAGGGTATTGTTTCCTTTGTCAGGAACAAACTGAAAGTTTGGGGAAAGAGAGTCTCAGAGATAGGAATGTTAATGCATGTTGTTAATTCCCATTACTTTTGTTTAGAAAGCTGGTACTCTTTCCAAGGTGGCAGCTTTTATTTATGTGCTCAGCAAACCTTTAATTAATAAGTACCTGTATGTCCTGGGATCTATTGTAGGCATTTAGGGAGGGCTTCTTGTGCAGTGGAGACAGAGAGGACAGATTTTCTTACTATAATGGAGTCCATATTGTAGTGGAGGAAGGCAGATGACAATCAGTAAGACTGATGAACAAGTAAAGTATGTAGCAACAAGTGAATTACATGGTGTGCTAGATGATAAATGCTATGGGCAAGGGACACAGAACACTATGTAACTAGCCTGTGCCTCAGTTAGGAAGGGTCCTTTGAGCGAAGATCTAAAGGAGATGAAGGAGAGAACCACATGCCTATCTGGAAGGAGGAGGATGCAGACAGCGGAAGCATCCAAAACAGAGGAAGCCTGTCCTGGAAGATTCAGGAACATCAAGGGAGCTTGTGAAGCTGGAGTGGTATGAGTAAGCAGGTCTGGTGCACAAGGAGAGTCTGGTCTGCTTTGCCGAGCTAGAACAGAGACCATCAACCTATTTAGAGCAACTTTGATGCCCAGCAAAAGCAAGGCCTGCCTTTAGACTTCTTTTCCTTATTTGATGACTTCTATGGACTGCATGCCTGGCCTTAGATATCCTGTTAGCACCTGCAAATCAGAATACCCTCTCTGCCAGCAATAAAGCATTCAGCCCTTGCATCTGTAGCAGCTTTCCCTATAATTTATGCATTCTATGGTGAGTTTAAATGCTGACTCTATCATTATCTAAGTTTATTACCATTGCCATTTGCATATGTTTGATGGGGTGGGGGTGGCAAGAAACCTCTGGACAGATTCCAGCTTGGAAGTCGGCACAACTCTCCTTGCCCTTACTTCCTCCCATCCCACTGCCTCCTGTAGGACTTGGGACAAGACCAACAGCATGTACACTTTTTCAATTGCTAATGGTTCAGTAGCCTCATTGCCTTCTCTGTGTCTGTCTACTTTCTTGTCCCTACCATGCATCGCTCATGGCCTTTTTTTTTTTTTTTTTAATCCTCCTGAAGAAGGTTTCAAGCAGGGATGGAGAGATTTGCTCACATCAGTATAAGGCTGGTATTCATTTACTTCAGGGTTGGGTTCTGCTTTTTGATGTAGGTTATGGAGGATGTTGAAGGGAATCCTCAGCATTTTGGAATTCTAAGAAGTATTAACAGTGACAGGTAGCCACCCATTCAGAGTTAATCCTGGATCCTGCTGCCCACCTATTCTTCAAGTCAGCTGTACTGGGTTTCTGTAAAGCACCTTTCTGCACAAAAGTGCCCTGAATTTTATTGGGGGAACCTTCTTTACAGAATAAAACACACAGTTAAATATTTGTACAGACCTCTTTCTTGCTACTGGGAGTCAGCAAATAGTCCAAGCTACAATGTAGGGTGTCCAGAATTGTTGCCCACAAGCTGGAAAGATAGCTTAATGGACTAAGTGCCTGCTTTGTTAAGTATAGGGACCAGGGGTTGATTCTCAGTGCCACATGCCACACTGGCCCTGCCCCCGTGGTGCACTGAGCCAATGACTGAGTCAGGCATGGTGGTGCATGCCTGTAATCCCATCACTGGGGAGGCTGAAAACAGGAGGATGACTATGAGTCTGAGCCCCATAGTGAGTCGTTCCTGTACCAAATACATAAATGGAAAAAAAAAAAAGAATTGTTGCCCAAAGACCAGGAGCTTGGTTTATTCCAGAAACCTGTGTTTTCCATGTTCTTTGAATTTTGAAATAGTGTACACAGGTGCCTTGGTTTGATTAAATTTCAACCTCATAATGATTTATTGTCCCACCTGATAATATCCAGATCACTTTGCTGTGTGCTCTTGTCTACTAAGCCATAGATTTTACTGGGAAAATACAGCTGGATATTTTAAGAATTCAGAGTGAACAAACATGTTCCTTCTGCCTTCTTCCTCCAATTTAATATATCTAGTGATGAGCCTAATTTATATTTTTTAAAAAAAGAAGCACTTCCAGCTGACAGAAAATAGTAAATTGAGTGGAGAAATCACAATAGTTACAGGTTCCAAGGTTTGGAATAGCTAAACTAAGAAGAAATTTTATGACCCATTTATGACCTTATTGTCGTCATATTATTGTCACCACTACTGCCATCATTGGCACCATAGCAAGTTAATACAAATGCCACCAGTTATCAAATATATTATATCAGTTATTTAGACAGATATTTTGTTAGCATAGACTCTTTATTCCATCTAACATTAGAATGCAGTTATCTCAGTGCTGTTGATTCAAAAACAGAGATTTTGAGAGATTTACTAACTTACCCAAGGTCCAAGCCAACCGAAGAGCCAGAAGTCTATATAATTAAAAAAATAAATAGTTGAAATCAGTATGTATAATAAAGACAAATACCTAGGTGGTAATTTATCTTAAACAAGGTCTTAAAGACCTCTTTTCTAGCAGAACAGGGCACTGCTACTCCAGTTACATGGAGGATAGAAATGACCCCAATGTCAGCCCAGGATCAGAAGGTCAAGCGTATTGCCAACTGTCACACAGTACTGGAGTCACCAAGGAAAACATGGGATAGTCGTGCACTGGATGAAACAAATGCTTTCACACAGAGAAGACAGCAAAATCCTCTCCAATAGTGCGTGGTTAGTATCTCCCCTGCCTAAGAGGTACAGGACAGTTAGGTCACACACATTTGCCTCAGGCCACGAAAGAACGATGTTCTCCTCCATTGGGCTGTATGAAACATACTGAAAAGGGGTGAACCTGAAGGCTGGTGATTTACATGCTCAAGTGGAACAAAGGAAAATTCACTAAACTTGAAACAGGGCAAGACAGCACCCTATGAGGTGATGAGCTCTTTTAGTCTGTGTAGGCTCTTCATCTGTCGGGGAGGAAGGCTTCCGGCCCAGTGAAAGTTAAAAGAATGCCTGCAGAAGGCAATCTTCTTAATACCCATTTCACACCAAGCTTTCTTGGTACCTTAAGGTAGGTTCTGCTACACGTTAACTGTTCAAGAACTTGTCTACTGCTCAAATAAGACATGTCTGCATCACCCTTAGTTTGACCTATTCTCTGTCTTTGTTGAGAATTTTTCTCTGTCGTTTGTATCCAACAGTGACATTTGCCTTGCTGCTAGGTAGGTGCCTATGAACAAAGGATGCAAAGACTTCTTTGAAATGACTCTACACCTCCTCTGAGAGGCTGTCTTGTCACTAAGAGCAATGCTCCTCTCTCTCCTGATGCCTGCAATGTATATTGTTTCTAATTCATTAATAATACTTTTAATATGGTTAATATATTTCATGATTTGCATAAACCTTACAGCCCTTAACCATTTGATCTAAGCCTTTAGCATTCATTGAGCCATTTAATCTTCCCAGTAACCCCACATAGTAGGTACTATTTCTTTCCCCGTTATGCAGATGAAGAACAGAAGTACAGAGAGGTCAGTAGCTTGCTTAAGGACCTCCAGCTGGCTAGTCGCAGAGCCAATATTATGCACTAGGTACTTTGGTGCCAGCATTCCCATCATTATGGTGAACCTCACCTGTTCACACCATGCTTACTCATTAGGTGTAACCTCAAAGGTAGGGTGTGAGTCTTTTATATGTCTTTGTCCTTCACTCTCAGCACCTTGCCTGGCACCCAGCATTCACTCAAAATTATTCAGCAAAGGAGCAGGTGATCACTAGGGCACAACTGAGGAACATTTTGATTAGAGGGGAGGGGAGAGGCAGGGAGGACCTGCAGAACCGTCTTATCTCACCCGTTGTGTCCTAATGGGTTGGTATTCTTTGATTCCATGCCTGCTTTCAGAAGATGAAGGGATGGGTGGGCTTTGAACCTCCATTCTCTTGGCTTTAGGAGACTGGTCCAGGCTTTTCTACATTTGAGTTGTGTGTGTTTCATTGTCCTCTATCATCTTTGTTAGTGTCTCAGCTGTGGCACCTTCATCCTTCACAAAAAACTTCTTGTGCCTGTTTCTTCCCCTCCCTGTACTTTGATTGGGGTTTTACTGAGAGAATGACCTTGTGTCAGTCTGTTTGTACTCCAGGCCTAGTACAGGGCCTAGCTCACTACAGGCCCTCGGGTCTTTGCTTCTGAAATGAAAAAATATACTTGGCCTTTGTCACACCCATGGTGCAGGCAGGCAGAAAGAAAAAAAAAATGTAATCAGCATTAAAAACAACAAACAAGCAAACAACAATAACGGCCATAGGCAGAAGGCCAAACATTCTTTAGAACTTGCTTCTCATCTTTTTTTCATTTTCCTTCCAGATCTTGTCACTTGGCGAATGTTACAGACAAATGCTTCTCTCAGGATTGGCTAAGAAAGGCTGAAAGTATGGCTGGGCTGAGTTGGGGGTAGGGAGTTGGAGGAAATATAAAACAATAAAGATGATTTAATTTATATCTGATTGCAGCAACCAGCTGGCTGTGCCATCAATTATTATACTGTAGAAGTTATTAAAGAGCACCTCTGTCATAGGCACCTTATTAGCTAGGGATTTATGGTGCACAAGCCACAGGAGGGAATATTGATATTTCATTCAGAACATCACCCATGGACGTCCAGTCTGTCTGTTTCTCATCCCTATCTCTTGTCATATTTCCTCATTCTTAGGCCCTATAGGCCTCAGGGTCAGCTCCTAGAATGCTTTCCTTCTAAAGTATACATGAGGGTAAATAACTTTGCACACCAATGTCTTGATCTGCTTTGTTCCAGAGTTACCACCTGTGGGTATAATATTCCTGCTATCCTGACAGAAAGTATTCTTGGTTGATTCAAATATTTCTAGAGTTTTCTGTGGTATAAACCACCCCCTTTGATAATGACTCTCATTTCAGTCAAAATTTTAAGTAAAAAGCTTGTCATGGGCTTTCACATTGGCTAAGGTCTCCTATGGCAGCACGAGCCCTGGATCTTGAGTCCTTGGTTTGTGCTCCACCCACCATACTTCCTTTGAGATATGACTGCAACTAGATCTCATATCTCCCATAGGAAACTTCCCAGGTTCCTTATGCTGATCTCTGGTCTTAATGCAAATGAGTTCTCTCTCTCTCTCTCTCTCTCTCTCTCTCTCTCTCTCTCTCTCTCTCTCTCTCTCTCTGTAGTGGTTGATACGTTGTGTCAACTTGGCTCGATGACTCAGCGGCCTGGCTCCCTGTTGGTGGGAGTCCTGTCCCAGGGTACAATTGATTCCTCCCTGGAGCAGGATCAGGGCCTGCCTAGGATATGATTGGCTCCTCCCTAGAGCGGGATCAAGGGCCCATGCTGGGGTATGATTGGAGCACAGAGACTTTCTAAAGGGCTGAGGAAGGAATCAAGACGTCAGTTCTTTGGAGAAGCTTCAGTCTTCGCAGTCGGCCTGGACTTCATCTTCTGGATTGCAGTGCAGACTCTTCAGCCTCCAGCTTGGATCTTTCACCATACATCGCAGACTCTTTAGCATCCATCACAGACACTTCAGTCTTCTATTGCAGACCCATCAGCTAACGGATAGAGACTTACACGGAACACTGCAGTGAACTTCAGATCTCGGGACTGAATTCTCCAGTCCGGAGTGTGCAGATGCCCTCTGCACACTTCCTCATCTGACTCTGTGGCTGACTATTGTAAGCCAATCTTATAACTCCTTATATATTGTATATTTTGTGTTAATATCCATTCCTTATATTTTTCTGTTCCTCTAAGTAAAACGCTGACCAATACACTTTCTTTCTTTCTTTTTTTGAGGTTTGACATTAAAAGCACAGTGCTTTTTAACACAATTGGATGCTGTTCACATGCCTTGAAGCTCTTTATTCCTAATTATAACCAATTATTATGTGTGATGCCAGGAAATAAAAAACAAATTGCAATTTTAAATTTAAAACCTGTGCAGAGGAAAATAATGATATAGAGCAATCATGTCAATTTTGCCTTTGAAGATAACATTTTAAAGAATTGAAAGAGTTTCCACATTTTGATCTCTTGAAGTCCCAAAGTGACAACATAGCCAGGAAGAAATGACACAAGAAAAGTAGCAATTTAGTTATTTACCCAGAAATGCAGAGTTAGGTGTTATTAATGAGCGGGTAGATCACACCTGGCATTTTACAAAGTGACTTACAGTTACCAGGGCACATGCACGCACACACGCACGCAGAGAAACCACCTGGGGACTAGAATGAAGAAAGAGGACAGAATTGGGTCTCCTCATTTGGGGGAAGCCTATGAGGATGGGACAAGAAAAGTGAGCATGAAAGGAGGGGTGTGTCTAGAATTAAATCCACAAATTCTGACAAATAGTCTAGGTTTATAGGCACGCAAATAAATGAAATCAGTTTACACCTATGAATGCATTTGTGTCTTTTTACAGCTCATTTTACTGATGCTTGATCTTCAGGTGGAGGGGTCCAGCCTGTGCGTGGGAATTGCACCCGGAGAATCACTGCACATTAGAGCATTAGAGTTTAGGGCTATCTGCCGGTTGCTCAGCTTCATGATAGCTCAAACTGCAGCCCAACCAGGTGGGTGGCAGGCTTGGCTCTGTATTAATGACTCTAGAGAGCCTGGCTGTGTTCCTTTCATGAAACATGAGTCAAACCCTATTAAAGCTGAAGGGAAACGACAGACTCTAAAACGACTTCCTCTTTAGAAAGGGCATGTAGATGAGAAAGGGGCCCTGAATACCACTGCATGATACTTGCTGAGCTTGCAGTTTACTCATCTGGTAGTGCTATGCTGCCTGGGATAGAAGTGAGGATGAGTGAGGATCACCCTCTAGCAATCTCTCCCCTTGAAATTGGCTGAAAGTGTGATGTGACTGAGATTAAGATCTCTGTGGATCCTCCTTTGATTTCAGGGATTCTGAGGTTCCGCTCTTCTCTAATAGATGAGGAGCTTTGCTACTTGGAGGTTGTGTGCAGAATATAATGCACAGCTCCTAAAGTAGAAGTTTCATTCATTCAGGAACTACTTATCTAGTGCCTGTGATGAACCTGGCCCCATCTGTGCACTGGAAATGCAGCAGGGAATGAAGCCAAGTCCCTGCCCTTGCTGATTTTGTTTTCTCTGAGTTGGAATCCACAGCAACCCTTGATGGAGGTGAGGTGCAGCTTCTCCCCTTGGGAAGTGTCAGCCCCTCTGGGTGGTTCACCTTGGTTCCTGGCACCCAGTCTAGATGAGGTGTATCCTAAGCCCACATCAGCTTCTCTTATTCCAATTCTTTGCCTGTCCCTTGCCAGATTTTTCCTTTGTACCGCCTCAGCTTTTGCTTCACCATGTAACAGTAAGAACCTACAGGTTGTCTAGAGTGTCAATAAGCATGATTTCCAGCTTCTAACCCTCGGCAGCCAGCTGGAGCTGCTGATGCTTATAGAGGATAAAATAAATTGGGTTTCATGATGAGGACACAGAAGTGTGAGGAGTCAGATTCAACCTAAGCAAGGAATACTGCAGGGCATGACAGAGGGACATTAGAGATGGGGAAGATAGAGGAGGAAGAAGGGTAAGTTTAATCTGAGAGAGTGATTATGGAATCTAATTAGCTTTTCATTTTCATTTGCAGAAGAACATTCAATTCACTTAATGCCACTCCACAGGTCTTTCTACTCTCCTCTGTGCCCAGGGGAAAACAAATTCTGGTGTATTAGGGCATTTGGACAGCAGTACATCGCAGCAGAGTGAGCATGTGGCTGCAAGGGAGGGGCCTGGGCCCCAGGCTTGGCTCTGTCTCCAGGAGGTCTGGGATCCTGGGCACACTGCCTTGCCTCTTTGGGGACCCCAGGCTCATCTGCTAGAGTGCAGAGATTGGACATCTCTCTCAGGTCTTCTTTCTAAAATACTGGGTTTGTGTTTAAGGTATATCCATACTATGATTGAATAAGGTATTCAGATACAATTTTGGAATTACCACAGCTCTGCCAAATAAGACTTTGAGATTTACCATCAGACAAACCTAAATTCTAAGGATGATTCTACCCCCTTATCTTTGGGTTATTTACTTCATCTTTCTAATCATCAACTTGTAAAACCAAGACAATGATAGCAGTACATTTTTACACAATTGCTTGTGGATTAAATGGGCTAGGTATTCAAAGTACTTTGCATGTCACTGGGACATAGTAAGACTCAATATATATTTGGAATTATTTTATAGCAGTGTCATTTAATATGAAGTTTTAGAATAAGTTATATACCTTACTCAAGTTTTTTTTTTTAAATGAATAGAAGAGGTGGTCTCTTTTCAAAAAAATTGCTTGGGTGACATGCCAGGCGAAGTTTAATGGTGGGAAGCTAAGTAATGAAGTGAGACTGAAATAGCTCCATGGAAATAAAGCATTTAATGTGAGAATAAATGAAGTTGCCACCCAGAACTAACAGCCAGAGTCCTGGCTGGGCTGTAATTAATGAGTACGATGGTCAAGATTTATAAGGATATTTTAAGGAGTAGCAGCACTGTGCAGAGTGCTGGGTTTTACGTTTGGGCTGATGGAAGTAAGATCAATGGGAAATCCATTAGGTTGAGATTTAATGGATGAGAATGAGGCTTCCTCAGCACTAGGGTTTTCTTCATGATACCCAGGGATGGTTTCTTTGGGCAGAGCTATAAAGACATAGAAAAAGTTAAGTGTTTGGAGACAGAGAAGGAATGATGGGTCACATTTTCTTCCCTCTGTTAAAATATACAGAAAAGCTATGGTGGCTTGCATAGTTCCAGGGTGCCTTCTGGGAGCACAGGCAAGAGGCAGAAAGAGGTGTCCTGCTCAAGGAAGCCTTTGGCTATAGCTGGCTGGGCATGGTATACACCTTGCTGAAAGGGCCTCGGTTGCCTTTGAGCATGCATGTGCCGGGTCCCAGAGCTGGTAGATGAGAAAAGTGCAGGACTCTGCAGGTGGTTTTAATGTTGACCATGGCATCTAGTATTTGTCCAAGGTGCATTCCAGGAGGCATCTTTGTGGCTTGAAAACGTGCTGGAATTTGCTTTGTGACTTGTCTTGTTTTCATCACCACTGGGGGGGGGGGGAGAGAGAGAAAGAGAGAGAGAGAGAGAGAGAGAGAGAGAGAGAGAGAGAGAGAGAGAGAGAGAGAGAG
>PVKN010026224.1:0-13891 GCA_004027915.1 Capromys pilorides
GAAGTAGGCATTCCGTTTTTTTTTTTTTTTTCTAGAGACTGGTAAAGAGATCAGCTCTGTTCAGAAACTACAAGTTTATTCCTTGAAAGTATAAGCAGGATATTTCCTGGACTTCCAGGAAAATACAAGAATATTAGTGGCTATAAAGCTGGACTAAAAAATATTTTATTATAAAATTTTTCCTTTCTTTTTATTTATTGCCTGATATCCCCCTTTCTGGTCATCTATCCTGTTGTGACTTCTGCTGATTTGAGTACAGGACAAAATAGCAAGATGAGAAATTGCTTTGATATCCAGATAAGAAATTTTTAGACCTTTTTCCACAAAGTATTTGAATTAGAGATTTAGATGATTTAGATACTTGCTTATTAGGTATTATATAATGCTTTAAACTTACAAGGACGTGTAAGTCCCAACAATGTGTGTTCTCAGTTTCAAGCAGTGTGTTTACTAAAGACTGTTTTTAGCATATCTTGTGCTTTAAAAAGTTGTGATTCCCTGTGTCTTATATTTGTCTGTCATTAGATCAAAGCTGATAACTGAGTTGGATATCCCATATCTGAAATGCTTCAGACCAGAACTATTTCAGATTTTAGAGCATCTCATATTTTAGATTTTTAAGCAAGGGCTCAATTGGAGATATATACTGGCAAGTGTGCATTATATTAGCATAAACAGAAGCTAAAATAGAAGTCTAGGCTGAAAGTATAATAAGTGCCAGAGTATGTAACTAGTCTGTGCAAGGCCCTGGGCTCAACTCCTAGCACCGTACATATACATATACCAG
Source organism: Capromys pilorides (assembly GCA_004027915.1). NCBI lineage: Eukaryota > Metazoa > Chordata > Mammalia > Rodentia > Capromyidae > Capromys > Capromys pilorides. The sequence goes on from PVKN010026224.1 coordinate 788, forward strand.
AAAGAAAAAAAAAAATCAAATCCTAATGTTTTTCAGATTGAATCTACAACCAAAAATAGATGATTTTCAGTAAACCAGGGAATATCCATTATTTGGCTGTGCTTGACAGTGCCCCCTGTAATCCAAACTTCTCATAAGGCTGAGGAACAACAATCACAATTTTAAATCCAGAATATAGTTTACCAAAACTGTACTTGAAAATAAAATGGAATAGGGCTGGAGATCTAGCTTAGTATTAGAGCATTTGTCTTTCATGTACAAGGCCCTGGGTTCTCTCTCCAGCATTACCTATCCCCCAAAATGATACATAATTTGGGAGATCTGTGCTTCTGTCCTTTAAAAATGACTAAACATACTCTCAGTTTCATGTATCACCTTATTTTCTTCTTCATGCTAATTCAGTGGTCTGTTGTTATTTATTTAGTAAATTTGTGTCACTGAATTGATAGTGGTCCTTAGGTGCTTTTCTTTTGTCTTTTTTTCTGAATAAATGTTAAGGTGATGATGCCATAGTTAGAATCTTTAAAAATGATATGGATAATTTAGAAGAAGGGGATTTCATGTATCCATTCAATCATGTAGAGGATGACAGCTACTGGAGTAGGCCTTGAAAGATTCAAAGACAAATAGGAACACCATTTGTCTTCAAAAATTAAATGCTATGCATGTGATTATATATGTGTGTGTATGTGTGTGTGTGTGTGTGTGTGTGTGTGTGTGTGTGATTATAAATCAGAGTAATGAAATCTTTTATTGCTAGAGGATTATGTTTAGTAATAAAGTTAGTTGTATTTTATATTGCTTAATGTTGCTCCAGCATTATTGTGATATCTTAGACATTATTCTTTATCTTTGTTACAGTTGAATTTTTAAGTAATTCCTTTTTTTGTTTTGTTTTTGTTTATTTGTCTGTTTTGTTTTTGGTGTTTTGAGACAGGATCTCCAGGCTGATCTTGAACTCATGATGTTCCTCATGCTCAGCCTCCAAAGTGCTGGAATTATAGGCATGTCTACAGTGCCTGGCCGAGTTCCTAACCTGTATGATAATTTTTTGTCTTTTGCAAATGAAATGAATTTCCGACTCTGGAGCAGCTAGATAACCTCTTTCTCTGTACTATATTTGCATATAAGTAGCAAGTAGTGCTAAAGAAAAAATTTAGTAGAGCAAATTCATGAAAATAAATTAATAGTAAAATCAGTTCAAATAGGCCCTGAATAGGGTGTAAATGTCCTATTCTATTTCCCTGGCTAATTTCCGTAATATTTTTAACGATTATTTTCCACTTTTTTATCCTTTCACATTTAACAAAATAGTTTTGTTGTTGTTTCTCTTGTGTGTTTGGTAGTTTTATAGTGCTGGGGATCAAACCCAAGGTCTCACACATCCTGAACAAGGGCTCTACCATTGAACTACATCCCAGTCCAAAAACTGAACTGCTTTCCTAAATTACAGAGAAAATAAAAACCATCAAAAGGGAACTCTACTATTGTCCCACTGCCTACCTTAATCTGTATTGAAGACTCTGTAGCAAAGTGTTCTTATGAGACTAATGATCTTTTTGCCCCAATTTTAGATTATATTTCCTTCCCTTCTTCCTTTCTTATTTTCTATTTTTTAAAAATTTGATTCCTGAATTCATGCTTGTGAATTGTTGGGGGGTGGGGAGAATCTTTGTTGCCAGTACTGAGGACCCCACAAGAAGAAAATACTACTTCTCAGAGATGTCTTCCAGGTATAGCTGGATTTGGGTTTTGAGTCTGTTGCAAGGTCTTACCTCTTCAGTTCATTGGGAAAGAGAAATTGCTGCTATTTGGCCTAGTTTCTGGTTCTTTGGCACTGGCCTACAATATTGTTTATGACCACAGGCCATCTCAGTCTTAGCATTTAGCAACTACTTAGAACAATTGTGTCACCATGCCTAAAGTGGTACAACCTAACAATAGCATCAAACATACCTTAGAAAAAAAAGAAAGAAACCACCTAGTAAATTGTGTTCAGTAAATATCCTCCCAAAATTGTGATTGTAATTTAAAAAGATTTAGGAGAAATAGAAGAAGTAAAAGGGATTAGAAGCAAGCCTAAAAGACAAAGGGAGATTATGTGACCTTTGGAAGCTAATGAAAGTAGGAGAAAAAGAAGGAAAAAACAGAAATAAGAACAAAACAAAACAACAAAAAATCTAGAAACATATTCTCATAAAAACAAGAATAATCAAGAAAAAGAAAAATGGAAAAAGATTAAAAATAATGAAAAAGTTAAAAAAAAAAAAAGGTAAAGAAAGAAAAGCAGGAAAAAATGTCCACTTCAGAGCATATATTTGCTGTCACTGGTTGACAGAGGAAGAGACAAAGCCCAGATTGTGTTGACTGATCCTAGCAAGCCAGCAGTAGAATTATGGAAGTGGTGGCTAAGTACAGCAAGCTGGGCCTTTAGTTCCCTTAAGTGCAGGCTACTTCTAGTTTCTGACTATGAACTAAGGACCTGATTTTTTCAACACGCAACACTCCCAGTGCCTCCTGCCACTTGAACTCAGCTACTCCTCACCTTGACACTTGGAGCCGCTAGATGGAGCCAGCCTGTGGCTGTTTTGAGTTCCAACTTTAGTTGGACCCTTTCCAAAATGAACACTGGCCAATCACCCTCTCCCAGGGGAGCATCTGAAGCTGAATAACTCACCAGCCACTGCAGTCTGCAGCATCCACTGCTCTGTTCCACTGGTGCATTTCTCTGTGGAGGACTCTGGAGTCACCAGTAATCACCATGCCTCTGCAGGTTCGAGCCACCCCTCCCATTCCATGAGTTAGGGCTCTGGAAGGAGGTGCTTCTCCTTCTACATTGTGGTCCCTCTCTCTGGACCCACTTCTCTCTTCCTTCTCTTCCTGATGCTGCTATATTCCAGCATCTGATTCTGTGTATGTATGTATGTATGCATGCATGTATGTTATGGTTGGCTCATCCGCCCCTGGGTGTGGTGCTGGGACAGCATGTGGTGCCAGGGATCGAACCATGGTCCCCGCAGTTGCCTAAGCTTGCCTAAGCAGGCGCTTTAGACCACTGAGCTATCTCACTGGCCCCCAGCATCTGATTCTAAATATCAGAGAAGCTGTTTCTCTGTGGCTCACCATTCCATCATCTTCCTGAAAGTCTGGAAGCAAAAGTTTTAAACAAGATTTTCCAACTTACAATTACTATTTTTTCTTTTTACAGAAACCTAAGTTTTACCTGGATAATCTTTATTCTGGATTTTTAAAAGTAATCTCTTAAAAATGTAAATCAGGGGTTGAGGAGATAGCTCTGTAGCACAAGTGCCTGCCTGGCAAGTGCAAGGTCGTGAGTTTGAACCCTGGTCCCACAAAAAAAAAAAAAGTAAATCAGATCATGACAATCTGTTTAAACCCTTTAGTGGATAGTTCTAACAGGCCATTGAATTTTCTAGGTTGTCATCTTAATTGGGAGTCTTTGCTAGAGAACCCACAAAAAATGAATGGCTACTGAAGCACCCTGGGCTACATGGTGAGTCCAAGGCCAGTCTGAACTGCATAGTGAGAACTTGTCTCAAAAAACAAATGGGGGAGCCAGCAAGATAGCTCAGCAAACTGGCCCACCCCTGTAATCCCAGCACTGGGGAGGCTGAAAGCAGGAGGATCATGAGTCCGAGCTGTGTAGTGGCACCTTGCAACAACCAAATACATTAAAATAAAAAAAAAAAAAAAAAAAAAAAACAATTTGCGAGAGTATTGTAAAGAATGACCAGAATGTGAAGTGAGAACTTTAAAGAAATTAACTTTCTTTTTATATCAGTTTTATTATAGTTAGCATACAATAAAATGCATCTGTTTTAAATATACAGTTGGTTGTGTTTTGACAAGCATGTATTCACCATCATAATCATATTTAAAATGTCTGTTCCCTCCAATTTTGCTCTTTTTTGATTATATTCAGTTTTTGTCACAATGTAACAAGTCACAAACTTACAGGTTTTAAACTACTGCCCATGTATTACCACATATTTCTAATCAGCACAGGAGTTTTGTCCTGATTTGTTTCTAGCCAATGCCCATTCACACCCCACCTTAGGCAACCTGGTGGTCCCCTGCTCTGGGAAGGTTACCATATTGATGCTGAACTTAAGAGCAAACAAACACCCAGTCAGCCTAGTGCACTGCAGCCCAGAGCTCCTAGACTCCAGCAATTCTCCTATCTCAGCCTCCCAAATAGCTGGGCCTGCAGGCGTACTGTCACACATGGCTGTCTCCTATTTCTGTGGGTCAGAGTGCAGGTGAGTGTAGCTGGGTTCTCTGCTTAGGATCTCACAATGCTGACATCAGGGTATCAGCTGAGAAGGGTTCTTACCTAGAGGTCATTATTCAAGTTGGCAGAATCAGATTTGTTGTGTTTGTAGGATTTGATTTCTTGTTAATTGTAGACCGGAGTCATTCTCAGCAGCTAGAAGCTGTTCTCTTGTCCTTTTCTCATGACTCTCTCCATTAGAAGCCAGCAGTAACATGTCATATCCCCTCCTAAGAATTCCTGTTTTGAGGGGACAGCCAGATAGCTCATTGGATTAAAGCGTCTGCTTAACAGGGGCTGGGAATTCAATCCCCGGCCTGCCGTGCTGGCCCTCACACCGGGGCATGCTGAGTTCAGCTCCTGACAGAGACTGGATGTGGTGGCGCTCCTGTAATCCCAACACTTTGGAAGCTGAAAACAGGAGGATCACTATAAATCTGATTTGTGTAGTGAGACCCTGTAGACTCTAGATCCTACACTAAAAATACAAAAAAAAAAAAAAAAAAAAATTCCTATTTTGAGTATCTCACTTGTGTTTTTGCTTCCAGCTTAAGAAAACTCTGCTTTTAAAGGGTACATGTAGTTAAATCAAACCTACTCTTACCATTTAATATGAGATAATTACAAGAATGGTAGTTCCTTATATTCACCTTTCCTACCCAGCCTGAAAGAGGTAGATAATGTAAAAGGGCAAGGAGGGCCAGCCAAATAGCACAGTGGATTAAAGCACTTGCAAGCAGGTGTAGGGGCCAGGAATTTGATCCTGGGACCTGCCGAGCTAGCCATGCCCCCTGGAGTGTGCTGAGAGGGCAATTGAGACTGGGCATGGTGGCATACACCTGTAATTCCAGCTCTTGTGAAGCTGTAAACAGGCAGATCACTACGAGTCCAATCTAGTAGTGAGACCCTGTGCACCCTGTAGACCCTTCTCTAAAATATAGAAAAAAATAAAAATAAAAGGTCAGGAATTATTGCATTCTTTCTATAGTTCTATCTCCTTCAGCAGTCTTGGTTAAATCTAGTACTAAGTAGCATTTTTTAGCAATATTGTAACTGTTAAGTTTTAATTTCTTCTTTCAATTCTTTTTCTTAAAATGTCAAAATTGATTTTTGTATATTGTCCTGTTCTGGTTACTATGTTATTCTACATAACTAATTATTAACAGTAAAACTTGGTTAAGTTTGGTGGTTTAAACAGTAACATTTATTTTGCTCTCAAATTTGTACTTTGTGGAGTTAGACATATATGGTGAATGCCTGTAATCCATCACATGGGAGGCTGAGGCAAGAGGATTGTGAGTTAGGGGCCAGCCTAGGGTGTGACTCTTTATATTTCCATTAGCATACAAAGATGCCAATTCTCCATATCCTTTCTAGCTTCTATTCTCTCTTTTCCTCTCTCCTTCCTTCTCTTTCCTCTCCTTCCTTCCCTCCTTTTCTCCTTCTTTCCTCATTCCTGACTCCCTGTGCCTATTTGGCAATGAACATAATGACTAATATTACAACTTGGTGCCACTGCCTAGATTCATGGCAATGATCCGTCAGTGCTTCGTACTACTGGCATAAATATCATCATAATGGAGAAAGAGAATAATATCTTAGTATTAATTTTAAATTAGTTTTGACATAATGGAACCCTGAAAGATTTTCAGAGACCTCCAAGATCTTATAGATTATCATTTGGAAAACTTTGACTTAAAATATGAAAAGATAAGATAAAAAGGTGACATTAGAAAGGTCACTGCTAGCCAGATATGGTGGCACACGCCTGTAATCCCAGTACTTGGGAGGCTGAGGCAGGTGGGTTGGTGTAAGTTCTAGACCAGCCTGGGCTACAAAAGTGAGCTCAACGAGCCTGAACTGCATAGCAAGACCCTGTCTCAAAAAGACAAAAAAAAAAAAAAGATCACTGCTTTTGCTTTCTTTTCTAATTTACAAATAATTGTAAATTCCTCTTTAACAGAGAAATGAAACTTGAGCCTTGTGAATTTTGAAACCCAAGACCTTAGAGACTAGAAGAGAAGCTAAGATATCCATATGAATAATTAGTAAAGCCTATAATATTTACTAGCTTTTTATTTTATGTATGCTTTATATTTTATAATATATTATTTAATCCTCAAGGCAATGTAGTATATACAGAGTATATACTACAGAGTAACAAGCATGTGTTTCTGTGAACACATATGGTATAGAGAGCTATAGGCGAGTGTTAGCAACCTTTTTAGAATTTTCAGTAATACACACATCCTGCTGTGGCACCTGTGCCTCCACTGGTTTCACCACCACTGTTATCCGGTATCTGCTCTCAGTAGAATATAAAAGCAGATATATTATTTTGTTTCCTGTTGCATACCTAGCACCCAAAATTATCTTTGTGTGAATGGGAAAGGAGAAGTTCTAGTGATCTTCCTTCATGGAGAAGCTGTTCGTGGAGCAATTAGCTCTCAGCTGACTTTGCTTGAAGAAGAGGGTGTCAGCAGACTGGTGGCAGAGGATGGGTGGCACAGGGTTGGGATCTTAGGAATAGGGGAGTTGAAAGTGAAATACTAAAGGAACCACCATATCCTTTGGTCTTGGGGAGAGACCAGAGAGTGCTAGCAGTAGTTTCAAAATGCAGTTAAAAAACATGTATTTGACCAAGAAAGAATTCTAAAATGCCTCTAAAGTTACAGTTTAAAAGGCTAGAATACAAATATTTATTTATTATCTTAGTGTTTTGTTTTGGTTAATTTTTAGAGACAGGATCACATAAAATAATTAAGGCTGGGTTTGAACTCACTATGTAGCTTACGCTGGCCTTGAACTAACAGCAGTCTACCTGCCTCACCCTGCTGAGATTATAGGTGAGTGCCACCATGCCCAGCAATTTTAGTTTTAATACAGCTTTCTATGATGTATGATTTTTGTTATCAGATTTCACTATTGTGGGTGTGTTGTATAAATGCTATTGTTACACATTAGAAGTGTGAAATTATTTTTGCTCAGTGAATTTTTATTAAACAGCTTTTGGGTAGTCTTCCCAGATTCTATAACATGTGTTGTTGGTTAGAAAGTTGTAGAAAGTTCTAGCATTAACTTTGGGGTTAAGAAAGGAAGTAGTGTATGAACAGATAGGATCTTCAACATTCTTACTCTCTTCTGGCATCACTCTAGTAAGTTTTCTTTGTTTGTTGGTCATTTAATAAGCATTTCCCTGTATAGTTCTTCTTTCTTAAACCACTTTCAAGTAGTAAGTAGCATTTGTTTTGCTGGTATTCTGATGACTATTTGATTTTGCCTCGTAGGTTGATGCAATGATGTTGCAAAATATGATAGAGATTGTATTCTTTCACTGAAGTGCTTAGTCACAAGCTGAGTGACTTCCTGAGTGAAATGTCCTGTTCTCATAATGAGGCTTAGGTCTCACTTGTGTGTATTTGGAGATGTTTTTACCAACATGACAGTAGTCTAGGTTTAAATTTCATTCAGTAAAGAACTTTACTTCTTATCATAAATAACATGCTGTGGAATTTACTGAACTCTTACTTCCAACATGGCTTTGTAATGTCTTATTTAACTTAATATCAAGCTATTTAAAACATTTTCTTAATAAATTAATCAATCAAGACATCCCGGGCTGGCAAGGTAGCTCAGTAGTCTAAAGCATCTGCTTAGGCAACCACAGGGACCCTGGCACCACATGCTGCGCCAGCCCCACCCCCAGGGCAGGCTGAGCTGGCCATAACATAAATAAATAAACAGTTTAAAAAAAAAAAAAAGACATTCCCTATTCCTTTCAAAATCAGGCTTTTCTTCTGACCTTTAATTTTGGTTTTTTTTAATCAGTGATGATGCTTATATTCTGTAGTGTCCTGAGGTGAGGGAAAATAATTATGCCTGAATTTCCACAAGACACAGAAGAACAAGTGAAAAAAAAAGTAATAAATACTCTAAAAACCAAAACATCAAAAAACGAAAACAAAGACTGTTCTTTCTAATTGTCTCTCACTTCTTCTCTTTCTTCTCTCCTGTTTCCTTTCCTGTCACATCCCTATACCACACGCACACACATGCATGCATGTGCATCCACATGCACAATTGCACTCTGAACAGTTAACTGAGGACACATGCACATGGTGGTCAAGCGTAAATGCCAGTTGACTTTACGTGATTCATTAATCTGATTTTTATCCCAGATGTAAATAATTTAAAGTTGAATTAGATGAAATGAAACCATTCTAATATGATTCAAGAAGGAAGGAGTTAATAGATGAAGATAATAAGCATTGGGATGCAGCCCATTCTCTCATACTATTTTGAAGGGAGTGCATAAGATTGTTGCTCTGGGATTTCACATTGTGCACCAGGTAGTGGAACTTAACTTAGTTGTTACACTGAAGGTGAGGCATTGAAGTTTCAGAAAAAATGATGCCCTAGATGTAATATTTTAAATTGATTTTTTTGAAATCCGTAAAATGTAGTGGAGTATGTATATATGTGTGTACATTTTTCACGTAAGATGAATCCTTGGGCAAGACCTTACATTAACTATCAGTTTTTGAAGGGGAAAATAACTGGAGTTTGTTTTGTTTTACCAATGTGTAGAAAAATCTTCTAGTATTCTTATAAAATCTTTAAAGCTGCAATGAGAAGTATTAGTCAGAGAATAACATTTGTGTCCATAGATGCAACCTGGATCTCTGAATTGCAAATGATAGCTCTGAAGCAGGTTGACTTCTGTGAGCAGGTGTTAGGCTCAAAACTAAAGATGCTTACTTATTTGCTCAATTCTATGTATTACTTCTCTCCTGACTACTCTGTTCACCTACCCAGCCTTTGATTTTGTCCTCCTAAATGCTCTTGATCTTCTTATTTTCAGAAGAAACAGCCATATCCTTGCAGTTGCCTAGGCTTGAAGTCTTACTGACATCCTATTGCACCACCCCAAATCCTGTATCATCCCTTTAGTACTTCCTTTAAATCCTTCACCTCCCTCACCATTTAGACGCCATTATCATCTTCACAGATACCATGGAGTCTTCTGTTTGGCTCTCTACTTTCACTCCTACTTTCAATGTCTCTTTTCCTCACAATAGCCAATGTGATCCTTTTAACCCCTAAATCTATTTAAAATGTAAGTAAGATCTTGTTGTTCCTCTGCTCAACATCAACTAATAATTTCTCATTCAATTTAAAATTCAAAATTCTTATGAGAGCCATTTATTATCTGTGACTGTTTCCCTCAGTCTAATGCAACCATATTGGCCTTCTCAGTGTTCCACACTAAGCACCTCTCCTCTCAGGACCTTTGCACTTGGTGTTTCCCTGGGCAAGCTCTCCTACTGGGTGTCCACGTAACTCATTCTGCCTTGCTTCATGCAAGTCTTTGCGTAAGTGCGATTTTATTGGTGATGCCTTCCCTGATTACTCAGTGTAAAGATGGCATCTTTTCTTCACTTTCTACTCCTTTACACTATTTATGTTATTTACATTTATTACACCCTGACATTCCAGAGTGAGGCTTTCGTCTCCCCACATGTAGTATCTCCAGCACCTAGAACAAAGTCTTGACAAGTAGGATTTTGACAGGCACAGAAAGACAATTGTCACATGATCTCGCTCATGTGGAATTTTAAAAAGTTGATCCCTTTAAGTCAAATTTATTTGGGTAGTAGATTAATAGTTTCTTTTTCATAGCAGTAAGTTAGAGAAATGTTTTACTTTCCTTACAATAAGGCTGCCAAAGTCTCAATTGACTTTAAGGATTGCTTTCAAAACAAAGATGTTACAGGCCAGCCAGATAGCTCAGCTGAATAAAGCACTTGCTTAGGCAAGCACAACAACCGGGAACCCTGGTGTGCCGTGCCAGCCCCACCCCTATGGCGTGCTGAGATGGCAACTGCGACTGGGCGTGGTGGCATGCACCTGTAATCCCAGTGCTTGGGAGGCTTAAAACAGGAGGATCACTATGAGTCCGATCTGTGTAGTGAGACCCTGTAGACCCTATACTAAATACATAAAGAAAAAAAGTAGATGTTTCAGAATTGAATTAGAGTCTAGAGGTCTTTTGAAACAGAAGCTGTTAATGGAATTGGTGAGAATTGTACTCATTAGCAGCTTCTAGAACCCTGAGATCTGGGATTCAGCTTACTGACCTCATTTCTGGTGCTTGTCAGGGCTTCTTCAAAGCACTCTCAAAGAACTTCCTTCTTCACCAATTTTTTTTTCTTCTGAAACAGGGTCTTGCTATGTAGCCCAGGCTGGCCTTGAACTTGCAGCAGTCCTCCTGCCTCAGTCTCCCTAGGACTCAGACTTCAGGCATGTACCACCATAATGGCCACTAGCCTTTCTTCCTGACCCAACACTGTTAGGTGCCTTATATTTTCTGGCACATTTAATATCTTATGCCATGTTTATTTTCTTTTCTATTGGAGTATAATACCTTGTTAAAAATTTGTGTATATTAAAGCCACTGGAAGGGGCCAGGGAGATAGCTCAGTAGAATAAGCACTTGCCTGGCAAGTGCAGGGTCCTGAGTTCAATCCCCAGTGCCCTCTCCCCCCCAAAAAAAAAGCTACTGGAGGAGTAGTTTTATTTGCTTCAGGACAGTCTGTGACTTTAGAGAGGGTGACTCAAGGCCATCAGAAAAAGCAGGGACTGTGTCAAGCAGGCCTTCCTCCAGTGGCTAATTTTCAATGTGTCTACGTAAGTTTCCTAATAAGTTCATACCCTGTCTCTTCACCTGTGGAATTGGGGTTCATGTTACCTTTTCACGAGTTGTGAGCATGTGTGCATAGCATGTAGTAGGGTTCTTTAAGTATTCATCTCTATTTCTCTCTCTCATCCTCCATCATCTTTTTTTTTTTTTTTTTTTTTTTTTTTTTTTTTTTTTTTTTTTTTTTTTTTTTTTTTTTTGGTGTGTGGTACGAAGGATTGAACTCAGGACCTTGTGCTTACCAGGAAAGCACTTATTCTACTGAGCTATCTCCCTGGCCCCCATCATCTTCTTAATCAGTATAACTTAAGGCTTCGTCTGTGATAAAAAGCTCTTACAGGTATTAACCAAATTTTCTTATCACAATAAAAAGGGGTAAGTGAAAACCATTCAACAGAAAAATGTGATTTTTTTTTTTTGCTCTAAAAATATTAAAGCTAATATTGGATTAGCATTTTCTCTTTTAAAGCTTATATATCTTTCTGGCATTGAAATAGAGAAGAGAGAGTTGCTTCATCTGAGTGGCCAAGCAGGACCAACTCAAGTTACAGTGCAAGGGGAGTTCGCAGCAGTCAGCTCACAGGTGCACTTCCTTTGGCCTTTGTCTTCTTTTGGTAGAACATCTACAGACACACCAGGAAGCTGTGGGGACTTTTGGATTTGATTAAAATAGAAATACTCTGAAATGTGCCAGAGACATGTGGAACCTGAAAGTTATTTTTTAAGTGAATAAAAGCATATGATTGTTACAGTATTCTTATCAACTAGGATTTTCTCTCAGCTTTATGGGAATAGAAACTTTATTATACTGAAATTTTTTGCCTTATTTGCATGATTAATTACAGTTTGACATTATGAACTTATAGCTGGGAATGATGGCACATGCCTATAATCCCAGTACCCTTGGAAGCTGAGGCAAGAGGTTTGCAAATTCAAACTCAGCCTAGACAATTCAGCAAAGTGTTGTCTCAAAATTAAAAAAACAAAAAAAAAAAAAAGAAAGAAAATTTTAAAAAGGTTGGGGATATAATTCAATGTTACAGCCCAGGATTCAATCCCCAGTAGCACAGAAAATAAAAATAGATTATTAGAAAGTAGATTTCAAATCAGTGAGAAGATAATAGATTATGAAAGAAATGAAGGTAAGTTGTTATAGAAAAAGAAAAAATTTGATTTTTACATTATACCAGATTAAAATAAATCATAGGTTTTTAAAGAAAATAGAAGGAAAAACATGGATGAGTATTTATGTGGTGTAAGTGTGAAGATAAGATTTTAAATATTTTAGCCGACAACTTTTGTATGGGAAAATGATAATAGATTTGATGATCTATTGAACTTTTTTAATGTGTACAAATAGTAGCAAGAGCAAACATTTATTGAGAAATGTGCCTTGTACAGTTCTTTTTAAAATTTTATTAATATATAAATGAATAATGGACAGGCATTACCACTTGACTGACAACTATACCGTGGAAAAACTATTTACTATATTATCTGACTTACCAGTGATTGTTCATATGAGGTTCTTCATAGCTAAGTAAACATAGTAAGATTGAAAAGCCCTGCCCTATAAACACACAGTGTATAGCCCCAATCTATTCGACAGTATCACATATGCTTTGCTATGACATAACAAGCTAGTTTCACAGTCTACAGAACCTATTTATTCACTGCTTACTACTCTGAAGATAGCACTTATATCAGTGTGGTTTGTTTATTTTTTATAGTGGCATCCCACTGCAAAAATCTAAATCAGTATTGGTTAAAGGCTAAACAGATAAAATAAGGAGACCCCCAAATGTATTAGACCACACAAGGTAATTTTTTATGCAGTAGTTCATGTTAGATGACAAGGTTTTCAAGGAGCCATGTGTCAGGGTGGCCTCCACCATCTTTGTTTGTTTCATGACAGGCCTGCTCAAACTTGGGTCATTCACTTATTTGGGTTCTAGCCAGTGCAGAGGGAAATGAGCTTGGAGAAGATATACTTGTTTTTCTAAAACCTAGTCTAGAGTGTGGTATATATTCCTCTGTTCATTCAAAAACTTAGTCCATGACCCTAGCAAACAGCAAGTGAGGCTAGGAAGTGTAATTCTACCATGTCCCTAAGGAA
>PVKN010026225.1:0-13891 GCA_004027915.1 Capromys pilorides
CCCGGCCCCCTCAGGCCTTGGAGGGCCCACCCCCTCCTGCTCTGCCCATCCCGGCCTCCTCAGGCCTTGGAGGGCTTGCACTGGCTGTTCCCTGTGCCTGCAAGGCTCCACACCTCGCCCTCTGCTCCTGCCCTGACCTCACCTGTGGCTGTAACAGGCCCAGCCTGTAGGGACCACGCTGTGTCAGACTGAGGGCACCTCGCCTACCCTTTGTCCCTTTTCCACTGCACTCATCACTTGCTGGCACACCTTATCATTCATGTCTGTGTCCTATAACTAGAATGAAGCTCTGGGAAGGCAAGAATTCAATTTTTTTTTTTTTAAATCCCACTGATGTATACCAATACTTACTATTGTGCCTGGCATAGTAAAATCACTCTACAGTTATCTGTGAAATGCAGGCATGAGTGGAAGATGTGCTGCTTTCTATCTATACTAGATCATCGGTAAGGAACTCGCAAGCAGTTCCTCTATTCCCATAACAGCCAGCAGGGCCCAAGGGAGTCACTCCTGTGTCTTTGTTTCTCAGGTACGCAGAGAGCTTTGCGTGAGTCATCTCATTGGTTTTCCTGCTAGTTGGATACAGGTTTTCATTTCCATCTAGCAATGAAGCTGGAGCAAACAAGAATAGAACAACTTCCGGTCTGCCGTTGGCTGCTAATGGCTTTGTGTGCAGGGGTAGGGAGGGGGACCCCGCAGTCCCTCACCACATCCATCCCTTCCTCTGCTCATTTCCTCCCCGTCTTGCTCTGGGCCTTACAGGATCAGCTTCCTCTTGGGAGTTTGGTTTCACGGCACTGGGCAGCCTTGGAAGCAACAGCATGCAGAAGTTGGGGTGGGGTGGGGTGCGGTGGGGGGCGTACCTGCACATTCCTGTTGAGGCTGACAGCCGGGAAGAACAGACCTTCCACGTTCTCAAATGCTATGGGACCTTGCTGTTCATCGTTGATAAAAAACGTCAAGGTTTTCCTATTTAAGTCGAGGAGGACCCCAACTGTGGCCCCTTTTGTGATTCCTCCCTCAGTTCTGTGGGAAACAAAAACAAACGAACAAACAAGTCTCACTTGCTTGCTGTCACCCCCAGAGCTCCCTTTGGTATGTTCACATCAGTGTTTTGCAACCTGCTTAAACATTTTTAAACCGCCTCCTTCATGACTCCTCCCCCAGATTTTAACAACGTTTTTTCTCTACGCACCCCTTGCACACAAGGTTTGAAATATCACAGATATACTACATACTACTTATGTACTATGTGTATACCTGTGCTTTATACATAAGAAGAGTAAGTTGTCCCGTCCCCCCCCCCCCTCCATTCCCAGGGGGCAGGAGCAGCATCTCTGCTTCTGAGGAGAAGGCGCAGTTGCTCTGCGTTGCTGAGGGTGAACCGATTCACTGAGCTGTACTTCGCACTTGCATCAGCAGTGTCAATTAGATGCCATTATGTACACAAGGACTTCACGCGAAAATCAAAACAAAGAAGCGCTGCGGCGGAACCTTAAACTTGAGCGGGAAAAAGTTGGACCTCCGGCCTTTTGCTTCCCATCACATAGTAAAACTCGCTTCAGAAAGATGGTGAGTTTTTGGCACGTTGAATTTGAATTAAGAATTAGAGGCTCTGTAAAATGACAACCCCGGAGAACATTCTTCCCTGGAAAGTGAGATGATTGTACTACGAAAAATGTAGTGTTTTTAAGAAACTTGGCACAAATGTCATTTTACAAAGAACAGTGTCTTATACTTCAGTTGATGGCTTCAGGAAATGTCATTACACAGGGACAATCAGATTTGTCTCCCCTGTCTTTTTGAGGCCTAAAAATACTGCGCTTCACCCTCATCTCAGCAGAGCACAAAAATTTAAAAACATCATTCATTTCTTCTTGCATGCAGAAAACAACCTAGACACAGGCAAGAGAAGCCAGGTTTGCAAATCTCATCTTGACAAGGAACGAACAAGCGACATGCGGTTGGCATGCAGGCTGAGGTGTTCGGCTTTAAGAAGGTGTTTTTCCACAGAGTGTAGTGGCTATGTTCTAATTCACTCCTTCAGATTAAAATAGAGATGCTAGGCATAGTCCATGGGTAATAGTAGCAGGGATTTAGTGACTGAGAGGTCCTATAAGGGCGTTATCTCTTAGGAAATCTGCTTGCCTATCCCCTCTAGCATTTCGTAGTGAGTGAAATGCTCTGTGTGCTCACTTCAGGTGTAGCGAGTCATACACAGCTAATGAGATGTGCAGAAAGTACTCCAGGGGTCAGGAGGCCTGGGAAGCTACTGCCTAGAGAAGGTCAGTGACAGGCATGCTGGAAAAGCTCAGAGCATGGATTCTAATTCTCCTATCACTGCCAGAACTGCTTACCCTTCAAGCTAACACACCGTATTTCCCCCCATGAAAATCTATCCTGTAGAACCTTTGGGTATAAAGCGTACTAGAGTCTATAAAAGAGACTTCTCAACATAGCAAATGAGTGAAAACAACATTTGAAGGGCCAGGGGGATAGCTCAGTAGAATAAGCACTTGCCTGGCAAGCTCAGGGTCCTAAGTTCAATCCCTGGTACTGGGAAAAACAACAAAAACAACAACAAAAAACCCCCTACATTTGAAGATAACGCAAACAAATGAAAAAGATATCCAATGAAAGAAATGATACTGTGCATCAAATTGTAATTATCTATCTTTTAATGGTAGAAGAAAACTCTCAAGAAATGGCTACATTCTCTTCATCAAAGTAGGTGTTCTGAATTCATACAGTAAGGGAGTTTCTCAAGTAGAAACCCATTCAAACTGGCCTCCATAAGATCGAGTTTAATGAATAGCTTCTACTCTGAGCAGCAGTATGATAAAAATCATAATATGGACAAGAGCTCTTCTGTTTTTCAGGTGCCTCCAGTGTGAAGTACTTTTGCATTTAACTCTCATAGTCTTCCTGTGTGAACACTGAATAGGAGGATTCGCAATCTGAAGTTTCAGAAAAACTACCTTGGACAGAGGCCTTTCCCTGGCAAGTTGCAGGTCTGTGCCCGAGAATCCTATAACGGATCTGCCTGGGGGCGGGGTAGGGGGTGCCCTAGCTTCTAGCTCTGGGGGAACCACAGCAATGAATGACATCTATTATGATGCAAAAAATAGTCCAGCAGGGTGGACTCGGCTGAGTGCGACTTCATGAGACCACCTGCCCAACCTCCTTGATGCTGTCTGGGTAGCTGGCCTTCCCGAGAGGGCTTCCCTGGTGACCCAAAGCCAACGTGAAGAAGGCTTGGTTGCGGGCTGCAGGGTACCTGTTGGTGTGCGAGTTGTTGTGCATGAACCAGCTCCGGTTATTGTCCACATACATTGCCCAAGCTTTGTCGTCCTTTCCTAACATCACATCCTTCATCACATCCATGCGAGCCACGCCAAAGGCAGGGTCCGGGTGGTTGTCATAGCGATCTATGGTGAGCTCCCAGTAGTGGACGCCCTTGGAGAAGCCAGTCTTCCCCAGCACCACCCGGTCGTCATAGCTGCTGCAGGTCACCGTCAGGTTGTCATTGGAGAAGATGATGTCAGAGTGCGCTGAACCAGGGTCGAAAGCAAACCAGGCCACTGAGGACAGAAGGGAATCAGGTTATTAAGATGGCCCCATCAGGCTTGGTTCTGTGACACACTCCTGGGTGGGTGAGGAGTGCCGTTCTGTGGATTCATGCTGCCATGCAGGAAGGAGGTGTTCGGGGCCAGGGGAGCTATCAGCGAGTGGGAGGGGCTCATCCTGGGAGTCAGCGCTCTGCACCGGAAGTAGATGGAAGACACACGACCGCTTCGGCAGGGGTTACCTGGCTCAGACTGCACTCCCAACCAGGTGATCCGGGAGTGAAGTGGCACCGACTTTGGAGGCACAAGTCCCTTCACCGGGTGACTGACAGGACAGTGCACCAGAGACATTAAGGGACAGGGTCTGAGCTAAGAGGCCTGAAACCCCTGAGGCAGGGAGCCTAGATCTAGAGTCCTGGATGGAGGAGGGATAAAACACACTGAGTGAAGGCAGGAAATATCCCTTCTGCAGAAGCGCTAATGTCTAGTTGTCTTGAAAACTTGCTTGGCTCTTACGTCTGCTTATAAGCGGTGACACTCTAAGCAACACACACTCATTATCATGAGTGCGCATGTCAGATAGGTAGCTTCCTTCGCAACCGAAAAATGTGTGCTACTCCTGAAATGCACCTTTTGTTCAATGGTGTGTCTCGCTGGATCAGTAGGTAGTTTGGATGTTAGGTGCAGAGAGAATGATGCCTTGAACAGATTGCTACGGCTGGTATCTCAAAGCTGCCTACAGAAACGGAACTGCTGCTTTATTGAACCTAAGAGCCAACTCCCATGCGCTTCTGTCTTTGCTATTTGTAACAGAATAAGATTATGCCATACCTGCCAACAGCTTTTTAATGTCAACTGTTGTCATTCCAGTGAAAGGCATGGGGGAGAGAAACAGGAAGCAAAATTGACATTGATAAGAAAACACGTCTCTTTCCATAGACTAACACCAGAAAGGTGCTCCACTAAAAATGCTACTCAAGCTATGACCCTGGTCTCACTTGTATTTGGTGCCCATAGAGAACTTTGCATTGAAACATACAAAGAGTAGCATGAAAAGAAAGCTTCAAAATTAAACATTGAAAAATATGGACCGTTGTCCCATTTCTTTAAAAAATTTGAGAAACTGTCATAATGGGGTTTGAATAACAACTGGACAACTTTATTGATGCAATACAAGCTGCCATCATTTATTTTTTGAAGGAAATTTAGCACACTAGCCACATAAGTAAAAGATGACAATTACAGAGGATATACTTGCCTAATTGAGAGTAAGGTGCGGACTGTGTCTCAAAATTGCATCCTATAAAGAGATACTACACATCAAAGCTAAGAAACAATGGCAGGTTGATCAGAATTATTTGTATACATTTTAAAAGCACCAACTGAACACATCATCAGAGGCCTGATTCATGAAAAAAAAACAAAGCCCTTTTTATGCACATTTTCTTAGCCAAGAAAAACATGCTTCTCTACTGTTTATAAACGAAAAGCATTGATTTTCCCCTTTAATAAGTCCTCTCCAGTTGATTTTAAACTCTGCAGCTTAAATTTTCATTATTCCAAGTCTGGTTTTGTCCACTGGTGTTTCCATACTAACAAGGCTGTTTTAAAATGAGAAAAATCTGAGCAACCAAAATTGAGAGATCCTTGGATCTTCATGGAACTGTGCTCTGAATCACCATTCTTATGCATTTCCAACTCTGACTATGACAACAGGTCTTGTACCTGGGGCCCAAGTGAAATGATACCTGTATAGCTAAGCATGTGACCTAATACATGGGTGAATACATCTGACAATAAGGGTGTCAACTGAATGCTTTGAAAACAAAAATGACCTCTCCTTAAATTGTTTCTGTGACATCAACCCTTCTCACCTGAGGCTGGGAGCACTGGAGAGGTGTCAATTACAGTGGGAACACTTGTGGAAATTTGTTCAACCATGTCCCTCCCTAGGATTTGGAGACCCCTATTCCAGGAGAGGTGGGAGAAGGGGGCCTAGTCCTAAAATGTTCTTAGGCGTTCAGTGTCCATTGGTGTTGAGGACCAGTCTAGAAAATGCAGGTTTGATGAGCACTCGGGCATACAGGCTCATGTAATTTTTCTTTTCGATTTGGCAAGGGCTTTATAATTTCTAAAGCTATTGAAGGATAACATGCTGATTTAGAGCACACTTTTTAAAAAAAATAAGAATTAAAGAAGCAACTTACTACAAAAGAGGACTGAGCTCAAAACAGGATTTAAAGATTATGACCTTCACATTGATTGGCTTATTTTACTCTGATATGAACTCACATCCAAAGGAATCATTTCTATTTCCTGGATGATCTTTAGGTTTAGAATCTCCTGAACATCACTTCAACTTCTATTCATGGGTTAGTTAGAGCACACTGAGTATGTAACACCCAGAATTTTGAAACTGAGTATCATATCCCACTCTGTAAGAAAATGTGTAAACTCTAAAGAGGGCTTTTACATTTTTTAAATGAATCATGCCTTTGTAAGTTTTTTAGTAAACAAACGTTCTGAAGTCTTTTACACTACTTTAAACACACCAGCATACATTTAAGTGTGGACAATACAGCTAGAACAATGCTATTAAATGTACCCTTCAAATATCCCCAAGCCCACATTTTGTTTTATTCTTGCGACAATATACATTACAAAGACCGTAACAATATTTTAGTACATTAGACACAAGTAAAGAGAATTCAATAACAAAGCATGTTGGGAAGCTGGTAGTGCACAGAAAAACAATAAGAAACATAAAAGCACAAAGAAAAATGTCATCTTAAAGAGAGTTTGAAGTCCCTGCATCCTTTTTGCACTGTCATGCGGTGGCCTTCTTCATTCCAGGATGTGGGATGAGCCAAAAGAATAAAATTAAAACCAAAAAAAACCTTTGAAAATGTGAAATGTGTGTTATGTGTATCCATGATTACAATATAGTCCTGAAGAGATCAAAAGGGTCTGCATTTTAGATGGTTTAGGGGGCTACTGTTTGCTAGACAGAGCTTGCTGCAGGGTGACAGAAGTCTAGCTCCTGTGACATCAGCCATGGGTCCTGTCACAACCAGATTGGCTGTGGGAAGCTCCCCAGAGGCTGCAGGGTTTGATTACCCAGATCTTTGGACATTCGTTAGGCATTAGGAGCAAAGGGTTTCTAATTCAGCTAGTCCTTGCCCTTTGGAAGAAAACTGTCAGGCAGTAGCCAGCATCTTACTAGTGGGCCAGGCTTTGGCAGGGAGTGCTTTGCCCTCCCGCTCTCGGCTTTGCCTGCTTCGTGGGATGCATGCTGTCGTTTTCATTGACTGTTTTATTTTGTCAAGATCTCTTGAGTCTATGTTTAATCAGACCACTCCAGGCTGGATGCACCTATCCAGTCTCCCAGTCGAAGCTGGTTTCCTGGATACAGAAGGGCTGCAAACTATTGCCTGGGTTGCCCCTCAGCCAGTGCCTGTGCAGGCTGCGCCACTGCATGTGATGACAGAGCAAGTTTTCCATGGTGGTACCATTTTGTGCAAAAAGAACCACTTCACTCGTCACTTTCCAGTGCCACTGGACATGGACCACAGCTCTGTGGCAGGTCCTTACACCACACAAACAAGAAAGCCATGAAGCACCACCATCCAAATGCTCCTCACCCTGGAAGCAGGCCACAGACACAGAGACTAGCTCATCCCCCTCACCACGCACATGAACGGCAAGAACAAAACAGGTGTTTCAGAGATGCCATCGAGGCACAGAGAGCGAGAGGAAAGGGCTGACAGCTCGGCTCACCCGGTGCATGGAGGGACTGCAAGGAAGAATGCAAGCTCATCTGGTGGGGTGAGGATCGGAAATCAAAGTAGGATCTCCCGGGAAAGCTGGGTTGCAGATTAAGGGTGGAGGAGAAGGGGCTCATTCTACGGAGCGGCAATCTTTCCGAAGGCACTGGAAAAGGGAGGGTCTGTTCTTCTGAATCTGTGTCTAAATGTAAGATCAACGTAAACTAGAGATCAGAAATCCGCTACCTGCCCAGCACGACTTTCCCCCATGCTGCCTGGGCAACACATTCACAGAAAGCCTCACCTGTCCCCCCAAGGTGCCACACGTGGGCATTAACAAAACTAAGGAGACTGGGGGTGTGGGGGCTCATGGAGAATCTCAGCAGGACAGGACCCAAGACCAGAGGACCTTTCTGATGTCATTAGCGGTTGTTTTCATTTCCCTCTAGTTTTTAGTAGTAGAAAAGGTATCTTGGAAGGTTTCTCTTAAGTCGAATGAAAACTTTCTAGCATTCAGTTGAGAAATGCAAGAGGTAAATTTTACCCATTGATGAACAAGACAGAAACATTCCTTTGCCAGCTTTAGCTACTCTGGAAATTACTGCACACTTAACTCTGGTGTGATAATTTTAACAGCATGCATGTACATACATAGGTATAGGATGTCTATTATATATTGTATTTCTAGATGAGATGATTTTTTTTAATACCAGTACCTTCCATAATTCAAATAACAGTGGTGTGAGGTGGCCTAGAAAGACAAAGTGAGACAAGGCACTGGGGACAGTGTCTGATCTTTGTTTCTGAATTGCAATCACATCCTAAGGATATCATCAACCATCTTGGGTTCTCTAACTACAGGCAGACTGTAGGCAGCAGGGTGGTGTACTAGTGTGAGCTGTCCTGGATTCTTTTCGGATCATCAGCATGGCATGCAAGGGCTCAGCAGTGCTTGGTCTGACTAGAAAGTTGTCTTAAGCTCTCTAAATTACTAAAGCCAGTCTTTTTCCACTTGTCTAACAATAGCTTGCTCTGTGTTGTGGTGCTGTCTAGTCAGAGATGGGCTTTTGTCCTAGAGCCCTCATAAAACTCAGTTTAATAGGAAGACTTCAGAAATGATAGATTACAGAAGGCGCCTTTTCATGTTTTTTTTTTTTTTTTTTCCCCTCAGTGACCAGGAGGTGTTACTGTGGATATTTTTCAGGCTGGAGTCTGTTAGTAGCTCTTGTGTGTCCTTCTCTCTCTCTCTTTTTTTCTTTCTTTTCTGTTTCAGTACTGGATATTGAACTCAGGACCTTGTGCATGCCAGGCAGGCATGTACACCACTGAGCTGTCTCCCTATCCCTGTATTCCCTTCTCCTATCAAGATGCTGCTCTTTGCATGTTCAGGAAAAAATAACTGGATTGTATGTGTGTGCAAAAAGTGATCCTATTTGAAGATTGTAGTAAGATTTAATACTGCCAAGAGGAGCCCTACCTTATTTCTGAATCCACAATTTTCAAGTTAGCTTCTGACTCAAGCTTATTGTTGGGGGAAGATTTTTTTCCCAAGTATAAACCAGACCTCAGAGAATAGCAACTGCTATTTATAGAGGTACGTTTTTATCTCCTCAATAATACGGTGACTATTCCTACATAGCATTTCACGTAGTTTGAGTGACTTGATGTACATGATCATTTTTTAGTTCAGATATGATCAATTAAAGTGATTTATGTTATAATCAGCTTAAGAGGAAATCTTTCTTTTGTTTAATGGAAAGATTTTAAATATAAGCACATAGTACCACCAACGGACATGGACTTCTTATAGGGAGGGAAGGGATTTACAACTACATGTCAATGAGAGATTTTTATTAACAAGAATTTGATTGAAAATATATCATTCACCAGTCATGGCAATCAGTTCATTATACTGAAAACACTTGGTGTTTTAAATATTAAGGGAAAGGATGTAAAGGGTAAGAGTGTATTGAGTTGTCCAAGCAATGGTCTGTGTCCCTTCCAGTCACGAATTATACTCACCTTTTCTATTCTCGGTACCAGGAAGAACTTGAGGGCACCACTTGACATGGTGGGGCCTGCAGGTGGCTAGGACAGTCACTGGAACTAAAGGCGGCACTGAGTGGGCTGCTGTGTGTCCTGTGCTATTATCTGGATCTTTCATGTACTGATGACCCTGTTCTAACATCTGCGTTACCCAACCATTCCTCCTTGGTTTTTATAGTTTTATTCCCCAACTGATAACCTCCCATTTCTCAGCGACTTGGCTTCTACCCTATTTTCTCTAAGCAGCTCCTGTTTTTTTTTTTTTTAAAACCTACCTAAATCATGAGCATTTTTCTGAATGAATGAAAACATTTACCTCCTGATTACAGCCCGACTAGACAGACAGTTCTCCCTTCACCTCCCTGGGAGCACTCTAAACAAGAGTTTAGTTAGTCGCTAATAGGTCCTCCAGGCCTCTAGATAATTGTAAATGGCAGGAGTCTTGGAGGGAGGACATTGATCTCAGTAACATCTGAGGAGGAAACGTCAAGCCTTCCTTGCTGTCTCCTGGGATGTGGAATTCCCTGCCTCCAGCTTCTAGTCTATACTATTGCTGGCAGTGGTGGGGTTGACCCCTGTGGGGCTTCACTCACCAACTGTAGTGATCCCAACTGGGGCCACGTGGAACTCATCACTAATTCTTCAAGTAGTTGAGGTCGGTCACCAACCCTTTGCAAATCTTCCCTTTCCTATGCTGGAGTTTATTTCCCATCATTTTTCTGCTTCAAGTGGACCAAAGACAATATGACAGCATTGTAAACTGTATTTCTACCCTCTAGTTTAGCCAAATCATGCTTAACTGCCACTGAAAATGTACACAACTACTCAAGTGTGCATGGTACATTCCATTACACCCTCCTCTTTAAAAAAAACAACCAGTCAACTATGGGGAAGGCTCCTCAGCCACTGATAGCCATGAGTCAATTCAAAGAGGAAGGATATTTTCAAAATACCTGCTAGGGGGCTGTTGAGATAGCTCGGCAGTCTAAAGTGCCTGCTTAGGCAAGTGCACAGGGACCGTGGTTCAATCCCTGGCACCACATGCCGTGCCAGCCCAGCTCCTAGGGTGGGCTCAGCCGGCCACCAAAAAAAAAATAATAATAATAATAATTAAAAAAAATAGGGAGCTGTGTTTCAGTTTGCAGCTAATATCTCTGATGGTGATTCATTTTAAATGTATACATCACCAGAGGAAGATAGGTAGCTCCATAAGAGAGTGTTAGTATCTCACCCTGTGTCATTACCTGCAGCGTCCCTGTCTGAATGAAGAGTTTTGCTAAGTTTAGTGGGAGGAGACATGGAAGACGGTACGTCAGAGCTCTCCAGGAGATGCCACGCCCATGTGTAAGCAGGCACAGGGGCTGTGTCCGGAGCATAGAACCCGGATGTGCTTTCCGTCAGCTCTGCCAATGACCGTCATTTTCCTCTTGCTTTTTCCCTGGGCTTCTTTTCCCTTCTACCTGCTTTGGCTGGATTTAGGAGCGGGACCCTAAGGAGTGTCAGGGCCCTCAGATGAGGAGAGAGGCTCGGGAGGACAAAAGTCTATCTGGGCGGTGTCCTCTGTTTGGCTCACTGAGGATTTCTGTTATTTGTTCATTAGCGAATGCTCACTGGATACACAACCTGTATATTGGATGGTGGGTTAAAACTGGGCAGCTGGGAAACATGAAGTTGGCAGAAGAGCTGGCCTGAGGAAAAACTGACAAGTTGGAGAAAATCTGTGACATTTACTATTGTTTTTTGTGCAACTCAGGGTGGTATTTCTTGACCAATTCCAGTATGTACAGAGCACTAAAGGTTTCTAAGGATGGTGCAGAATAACTTGCAAATGTAAAATCTAATTCCAGTGTGTCATTTTGAGGGCTTAAGGGGGCAAAGCAAACTTACAGAGGTCTTTCTATGCCACAGGACACTAACCCACCTTCCTCTGTGTCCTGGTTGAAGGCCTGCGTGTCTTCCTGTCTGGCAGGGAGCGGTTTCATAACTGAGCAGCCCCTGGGCCCTGGTCCAACAAGAGGGTTGCATTTCAGAGAGCAGTAAAGCAAGATCTGTCGCTAAGAATTCCAAAAGCAGCGTTAAGGATGAGTTTCAGTTCATTATAAACCTGCTGCGAAAAGAATTTGCTTTTGTTGAGAAGATTGTAAAAGAGACAAAGAAGCGAATGAAGGAGGAGGCGAGTTTTAAAAAATGATCTAATAAGCAACCAAAGTCACAATTCTGTCCAGCTGGTACATAATTTATAACAAAAGGTGGTATTTTAAGCTTCCTGAAATGTGGCATTAATTACAGCTGAAAAGCAAGAAACAAATTCAGTTTGAAAACCTCTTTTTACAAGAACAAAACAGCCCTTGCCACCCATAGGACTGCCGAATACTTCATTGGGAAGTCCTCCTCTCCAACTTAAAACACCATGACATTGTTTATAAGGAACAATTGCAGGAAGAACTAAAAATGTCTATGTCTAGTTAAAGAAGATTCCAGAGGATTGAAGTGCTGCTCAGGGTGGCACTGCAGGACGCACTCCCCACAACTAAAAATAGGTTCTGGATCCAATTGAGTCTCATGGAAAAATTCAGGAAACTTCATGGGCTTCCATGCATAGCGTCAAAGTGAAAAGGAGCAAAGTGTTTCTCCCTCTGGGCTCTGAAATCTGTCGTAATCTCCCTCTCTCTCTCTCTCTCCCTCTCTCTGTCTCTCTCTCTCTCTCTTGTCTTTTTGAGACAGGGTCTCTCTATGCAGTCAGGCTGGCCTTGAGCTCACTTTTATAGCCCAGGCTGGTCTCAAACTTGCATTGATCCTCCTGCCTCAGCCTTCCAAGTGCTGGAACTACAGGTGTGCACCACCACGCCTGGCCCTTTCTCTTGATTTTGGATACTATGAAACTGACCTAAATTCGATCAGGTATGATTTACCTACCTTGAAGATTTTCTCCCAGAAATACATGTCCTTTTAGCTCAATTGTTTAGCATTGTTCAGTGGCCTGGAAGGCAGATGCATCACCATTCTCCTTTGGAATTCTGGCCACAGATGGGTGAGGGATTTTCTGACGTTGTTCTTCTGAAAGGTTCTTTTTTCCCAAAAGAGTGCTACCTGTCTGGGGGCTGGACTGTCTCTGTACATCAGAGTTTAAAAGCAAAGTACTTAAGCTAGACCAAAATCAGTATGAAATTTTATCTGTCAAGAGATTCAGGACAGGACTGGGGAGATAGCTCAGAAGAATAAGTGCTTGCCTGGCAAGTGCAGGGTCCTGGGTTCAATTCCTGGTATAGCAAAAAAAAAGAAAGAAAGAAAGAAAGAGATTCAGGACAGATGCTTCCGAGGCCATTGGGCATTCAGACAAGTGGAAGCAGAAGTGTCCGCTGTGCCTGTAACCACCAAATGCCTTCTGGGTGATTTACGTTGATGTGTGGGAGGAGGAGTGTGATGCTGAGATCCAGTCGAGGAGGAGGTGGACTTTTAATCTTCATGAATAACACTTCCCTCTTTTTAGAAATAACATTTAAGATGCACTTTAAAGAATCTCAACCCACTTATGATCATTAGAAAGATCTAGAATTTTTTTTTTTTTTGTATTTTAGGAAAGGGTCTACAGGATGTTCAGGGTCTCACTACTAGATCAGACTTGTAGTGGTCCGCCTGTTTATGGCCTCCCAAGAGCTGGGATTACAGGCATGCACCACCACGCCCAGTCTCAATTGCCATCTCAGAGTGCCCCCGGGGATGGGGACTGCACAGCAGGCCTGGGATGGATCCCCTAGCTCCTGTACCTGCTTGCAGGAGCTTTAATCTGCTGAGCTATTTGGCCGGCCCTTGTTCTAGAAATGTTGAGAATGTCGATGGCTTCTGTGGACCTTCAAGGAGGATGCATGCAAGCATTCTTCTCTTCCCTGCCCTGGGCATGTCCTGGCTGGTGAGTACTGGCTTTTACAGCCGCATCTAAAGCCTAATCTTGTAACTGCTATGGGTTTTCTTCTCTCCGACCCCCTCCCATTTGTTGACAACTGAAGGCCAGAGACCTTCTGTGAACAGAGAGCCCTGCATTTTTAACCTGAGCAGGGCCTGAAGTCCCTGGACACAGCTCTGACTTCCCCTTTTTTCTTTCCCAGGTGGTGAACCCCCACTGCCCACCAAGATATCCTCGGTACATGGGGAAAGAAGTGTCTCACTAGGTGAGCCGCCCACCTGGGTGGGGCTGGAGCTGGAGGCCTAGGAGTGGGGACATGGAAACAGGCACAGGAACTAAAGAGGGGCTTGGACATTCTTTTATTTATTTATTTATTTATTCTGTTTTTTTTTTTTTTTTTTTTTCTTTGCTATTGGGGATTGAACTTGGGACCTTGTGCTTACCAGGCAGATGCTTATGCCACTGAGCCTTGCTCTGTTTTTTTTCTTGGACATTCTTTAGGAAGTGATGGATGCTTCTATTTCTGGCTTTCTGGAGGAACACAAAAGGCAGCTAGCTACACAGTACGGCTTCACTGCGACAGTGTTTTTAGACACCTAGAGACAGCCTTT
>PVKN010026226.1:0-13885 GCA_004027915.1 Capromys pilorides
ACAATAACACAGAGAAAGACATTATTCTTGAGGGACACTGAAGTTTTTGAAGAAAATCTGCAATGGTTCCAGGATTTTAGTAAATCTATTAGCAAAGCAAGAATGTAAACTGCTCAAGCTATGTACTACATAAGAAGTGTGAAGTTCAAGATATTGGTGAGAGAAACAAAATCTTTTGTAATAACTATGTCTGATGGAAGAACTAGAGTAGTTCTCTGCAGTTTCTCTTTGTACAGTTTTGGTCACATGTTATCAAACCTAGTCTGAAAATACTGAGAAATTGGAGAAATAGATTCTTATTTTAAATAACATTTATAAGTGCGTATTATAATTTATTTTATTAGTTATTGTTAACCTAATGTTTAAATTTAATTTTATTACAGTTACTCTTCTATTGTTGCTATGTATGACTTTAGGGGCCCTGAATAGGAAGCCAAATAGAGCTGTTCTCTACAGAATGAGATCTAAATAAAGCCTTCCCTTTGTAAGCATGCATCTCTTATCATGTGTTGGAATTGTGTTGAAATGTATGGATGCAAGGCACATGGATTTCATGCCTTTGGAATGTTTTTAACACATGCTTCAAGATTTCTTGTATGACATCTGATTTTTTAAAAAGCCTGTACTGTCTGCTAAATGAAAATGTTCTACCACTGAGCTATATCCCTACCTCTATTGATTCTTACATAAATTAGAATATCAATAGTTTTGCTAGTCAGTGTTCATTATATAGTCACTTAGTTCTAGGTTTTGAGAAATGCAATTCCAATTAGGAATAATAACAAAGGAAATGGAGTCCTTGAAATATTAGCACTTTATCCATATGATTTTATTGTAATGAGAATATTATCATTTATACAGCTTAATTTATAGTATATATATTATACATTTCATGATTTTATAAGAAAATGCAGCCTCTAAGAAAATTCAAAAGTCATTTATAAGAATGTCCAAATTTTCAAGAACGATTTCAGAGTCTGGTTGAAAATTGTATGCTCTCTCTATCACCTTGCAATTTGAAGATCTGCAAAATCATGAATAATAAAAAAGGATGTTAAACTTTTCAATGAATCCAGATGGGTACCAATGTCACTGAGAATTCCTGAGAATCACCTTTACTGCTTTAGACCTAGGAACTTAAATTGAATATCTTTTACTAGTTGCAACATATTGGCTTTAAGTGATAACTGTTTCTATAATCACACTGGTGCCTATATTTATTTTTGTAAAATTGCACCAACATTACATCTACGTTACATGCAAAGAAAAAACATCCAAAGTGACATGCTGTCTTGTCACCTGCCAACTTGCTATTTCTGCCTTATCCTTTAATATCAGATCTGGTGCAACAGAAAGGATGGGTTGTGAGGGACCAGTTTTCACTACCAACTCTAGCTGGGACTTTGCAAATCTCTTCCTCAGTTTATGTTTTGGTTTTTCCTTTTGTAAAGTGAAGGAACTTGTCTAGAAGTTCCTTTCAGCCATGATTCCAGTGACTTCTATAAAGCTACCATAAGAAACTGCCAGTGAAATAATTGAGTCACCATAACAACTCAAGTTAAGGGGGCCAGGGAGATAACTCACTGGCATAAGCCTGCCTGGCAAGCACAAGGTACTGAGTTTGATCCCTCGTTAAAAAAAAAGGCTTGAGACTAGGTATAAAGTCATAAAATTTTAATTTCTGCCAAGCATGGTGATACGTGTCTGTAATCTTAGCTACTCAGGAGACTGAGCTAGGAGGACTGGGAGTTTCAAGCAAGTCTGTGCAATTGAGCAAGACCCTGTTTCAAAACAAACAAACCTAATTTGCAAAATTAGGCAGCAAGAGAATGTATTCATCTTGGGTCATTTTGCTCATCATACTTATTCACTTCTCAATATCATACTATGTCTGGTTACTTAGAACCACCAGCTATTTTTCTCAACCGCAAGATTCTTGCTCTTGGCAGTTTCCTTTGCTTATCTTGTCCCACTGCCAGAACTTCCTACATTTTTTGTCTCGATCAAAAAATGACAAAGTTTTGATCATTCTGTTTCCTCTTTTTAAATATTTTGACATAACTTCAGATTTAAAGAAAAATGACAAAATTAGTACAAAGAATTTTGTACACCTTTCACCCAGATTCCCATGTTATCTTTTTACTATACTTTTTTCCTTCTCTCCCCTTCTAATACTTATAATTCTTTTCTGGCCCACTTGAGAAATCAGTTTCAGACATGATATCCCTTTACTCCAAGTACTTCAGTGTGTGTACCTTAAAAAAAGCAAAGATATTGTTACATAACCACATATGACCACAAAATATTGGTATTTATTCAGTATTTTCTCTTTGTATTTAAATACACAAATATTTATATTCAGGCATACACATGAATCTTTTTGAAAATGTTTATCAAAAGGTATGGAGTATGAGGTTGCATGTCTATAGTTCTAGCACACAGAAGGATGACTTGGGATTGCATGTTTGAGGCAGACCTGAGCTACATAGCAAGACTTTGTCTCAAAAACAAAAAACTCTAAAATGAGTACATAAAATACTTAGAATTTGGCAATTTGCCCTTTTTTTCATGTAGCTGTATTGTCTTGGGAATCTTTCCACAAAAAGAAAATACGGTTTCATCTTTAAGAGAAGCATAGTTTAAAAAATAGTATAGATGTGTCCTTGTTTTGATCCTTATTGATGAATACTTATTTTCCACTTTTCTATTATAATATTTTGTGATATAATCACAAATATACACTTAATAACACAATTCAATTTATTGTGTGTGAGTAGTGGAGATCAAACCTACAGCTTCTGCCACTGAGTTACATCCTAGCCTTCACTTAGTTTTGATAAATAATACTGGCTCTCCCCAAATATCTTTATAATTTGTATTCCCATCCATTGTTTATGAGACTACTTGTACATTTCTGATTATTAGTGATGTTGAGTACCTCTTATAGTTCATGGACTTTTGAACTTCCTGTTCTACAAAATGCCAGGTAGTATGTCTTGTTCTTGGAATTCTGGATTGTTAGTCTTTTTTTTTTTTAATGTATTTGATACAGGGTCTCATTATGCATCTTGGACTCTTAGTGATCCTCCTGTTTTTAGCCTCCCTAGTGTTGGGCTTACAAGCGTGTGCCACCACTCCTGGTCTTGCTGGCGGGCTCAGCATGCCCAGCGTGGATGGGGCCAATGGGGCATGTAGTGTCGGGGATTGAACCAGGTCCCTGCGCTTGCCTAAGTAGGTGCTTAGTTTGCTGAGCTATCTTGCTGGCCCTTGTTAGTCTTTCTCTATGCCTATTTGTTCAGGCCCCATTATCTGTAAAGACTTCATTTCCTCTAAGAAGTCAGCTGTGCCCTCTTCTGCTGTTCTGAAACATTATTCATGCTGAACCCAAGTCTTCATTTGTCAATTATCCCATTCTGAATTCACTGGTTCCACAAATGTTCACTTTGAGACCACTATCTGCCTGGCCTTAGGTTAGGTGCTAGTTGGAAATATAGATCATTACTGGCTCCACGATGAAGCTTAGTTTTGAAATGTGCCTTAAGCATAGAAAAGAGCACAACTTTGGATACACATAATATTTGATTTAGATCACAGCTATACAAGGTACTTAAACTCTCCAAGACTCAATTTCCAGAATAGAATTTGTGTCTTCAGGGAATTTTTACATTCTACTTGAACACAACTGTAGAACTAATATAATTATAGGGAGTCCTGGAAAAGAATGCCTATTCTTTCTGGCTGACTGGAAAGTTTCCCTTATGATCACAAACTTCAGCAGAAATGAGCTAGTGGGACAACCTAATAAGGACCCATTGCTATTCCTGTTTTATTTGGAAAATATTTTCTAATTTTGCCTTTTCATAGTACCTTGAATTTTCACTTTCTAGCACTTGTCATAATATTGATCAAATTCATTAAGTATTTTTTCTGGTCAAACCTACATTATAATCAAATTATCATGTCCAGCTGAGTTCTCAGCTCTATGAGATTATGATTTTTATGATCTTATTACATATCTGCATTTTCCTCATTCTGCTTAACAGAGGTTTAGTAAATGTTAGTGAAAAGCAAAAAATGAAGTTAAGTTTACCATCTAGGACTGTCATTTAGAGCCAAAAAATTAGTAGTGCTATTTTGTAAAATTGCACATATGGGTTTACTACAATTAAGTATTTTTTAAAAGTGTGAGAAAGGGAACTAAAAGCAGAGGCCCCCAGCAAAATCTAGACGTTTTCAGAAGCTTAGAAACAGTCACTGGATCAGTAGTCATTCCATTAATTCGTGTGCAACTCTTCAGTGTTCACAAAGGGTTAATCTGCAGCCTCCCATTCAGGGAAAGGCGGAAGTGCCCTGTGTGAACTAAATTCAACTCGTAACCTACAACGTGGAAGGCACCACCGAAGTAACCCACAGCACTGGCGGTGATACTAGACGCCTCAGCAGGGTCTTCTCCCTGGCTTGGAGGTCCCCAGCTCTTTCATCCAAGTCACTCGCTGGAAGAGTCCTCGTCGCTACCCAGCGAGCACGAGGTACCGCGTTGGTGTCCTAGGAGCGCAGGGGAGGAGGAAGCGAAGCCCGTCCTGAACCCGCCCAGCGAATCATGGGAATCGAAGTTTTCTCCCGGCCGCAGCCGCCGCGTACTCCCCTCCTGCCCTGCACACAGCACTTCTTTTGTTGTACAGATTCGAGCAAAATTTACCTCATCGTAGACTCAGCTTAGGTGTTTTCAAATGACGGTGTGGAAGGGGAACAGCAAAGTAAAAGCTTCTCCACGGGGAAGGAAATAGAAGGGTTAACAAGTGCCCCAGGAGCACCCCGAGGGCTCGGGAGGTGGGCGGAGACGGAAGGACGCGCCGGGCGCAGGTTTCCCGGAAGTGCCTGCCTCCTCTGGTGCGCGCGGCCGCGGTTTCCTCACCTCATTTGTCCTCGCCCCTCCCCGTCCCTCTCCGCGTTTTGGTTCCTGGTTGGTGCTTCCTGGTCGCAGCGGCGTCAGTGAGTATGTGTGCGACGGACCCCGAGCCTCCCACGGCCGGGAGACCCTTGTCCGCCCTCCGCCTTGCCCGCCGGGCGTGGAAGTTTCGCGAGCCCCCGCGCCGGCCGCCGCGTCCTCGGCGCACCGCGCTTGTGCCCAGGCGCTGCTCCTGGCTCCTAAGCCGCGCTGTGCCCCACGGGATTCGGCTGACAAGCTCGGGTGTTCCCTTGTCCCTATCCCACCACGGCCTGAGGCCGTCGTTACAGAAGGGCTTAATGTTGATGGCCAGAAAGGGGGTGACTTTTCTCCCCATTTTACATACTACAGCCCTCCCCTAGAGTTGCGTCGTGGAAAAGCGGGTCAGTGAATGAAACTCCGTCGTTGCGTTGCGCGGAGGGGAGTCTGGCCTGTGAGGACTTGGTAGTCCTGGGCAAACTCCTGCCTCTTCTGTCAGAAATAACAGCTGCAGCTGTGGAACCCGAACAACTTTCCCCTCCTTGATGTAAAGCAAGCAGACTTAGATTTTGATCACTGAATACTTTCACCCCTCACGTCCTTTGGCCTTCCGATGTCTTAAACTGAGGGAGGTGCTGCTGGTATTTGGAAAAACTGGCAGGGAGTCAGCAAGTCTCCTACCACTGAGTAGCTGGTGCCTACATGCCTCTTCTTTAGGCTGGATTTACGTTTATTTCAGACTTCAGGAGGACCTTTTCGGCTCATTGAATACATTTCTGTAAACCTCGTTTCTCCAAGTATTATGTGAGTGCATTATTTCGATACCTTTTTCAAGACTCTCCAGAACTTTCGATAACGAAGACTTGAGAGGACTGTGTATGGATTAGACCATCTTAAGGCTTGGGATACACTCTACTGTTGCTATCAAGAGAATCTGAGAGTGTTAAATGAATTGAGAAAGAATTCAATGTGGGGGTTGTGTGATAGTTAAGAGATAACATACACATGAAAGGAGGAGTGCTAAGGGCATGGTGAAGGAAATGTTTCCAGTTAGGTTTAGTTCTTCTAAAAAGCATTTGTGTGCCCCAAGGACAGCTGGGAATTACTTCAGTAAATTTAACATAATCCTCCTCCCTTGTGTCTTGCTTTTTTTTTTTTTTTTTTGTGATTATTGTGTCCTATATTTGGATTCTCTGTCCTAGATAGATTTGATTTCAAGTGGCAGTCATATTTGAAGAATGGATAGAAACTTGAATCTTACACTTACTTTCATTGAAATGTTGTGAATAAAGTATATATGTCATTTTTCAGTGAAAACTGGATTTAAAATCAAGCATAGGGCTGGGCTGTTGGAGAGTGCTAACCCAGCATGCTCACTGTGATGGGTTCTGCCCCAACACTGGAAGCAAAACAGAACAAAAATGAAGAGAGGGCTCAAGCGAGCAGCAAGCTGTTTTGTATAAATATGCCTGAAGTGGATGCCTATATGATTAAGAGTGAACATCTAAGCTGAAAATGGTTTGAAAGAAAATAAGAACAAAATACTTGGAATGATCCAATTGGTGGATTAAAGTAGAAGCATTGCTTTGAAG
Organism: Capromys pilorides; assembly: GCA_004027915.1. Taxonomy (NCBI): domain Eukaryota; kingdom Metazoa; phylum Chordata; class Mammalia; order Rodentia; family Capromyidae; genus Capromys; species Capromys pilorides. Next base: position 6,520 of record PVKN010026226.1, read on the forward strand.
ATTGTATAAGTAAATTCTAAGAGCTTAAACAAACGTTGTCGAAGTTTTTTTTTTTTTCTTCAGTGGGGATTGAACTCAGGACCCTGTGCTTGCCAGGCAAGCGCTTATTCTACTGAGCTATCTCCCCGGCCTGCTATCTCTTTTGATATGAAGAATTTTGTAGAGTTTTTTAAATAGCTGTTTTATGTTTAGTAAGCCATTTTAATTCTTTAGGTAAGTTTCACACATTGGCAATGTTTTATATTCCAGGGTCATATTCTGGGGGAATATAAAACAGGAACCATTTTTCAGTGGTAGAATTGGTAAAGTCTCTTTTGAGTACCAACATGGGAGTTTTTTGCATAGTGAACAGACAGTTTAAACATGTTTTTTTCCTTCTAATTAAAATGCCTCTTTTATAGTTTTTATACACCAATGGGAGGTAAAAGGGATATGTGTAAAGTAAATTTAGGTGGTAGAACAAATGAACATATAATGATATCATATTACTTATTTTAAGTTTTTTATTTTAAAATCTTAATGACAATGCGTAGGTCTGGCAAGATAGCTCAGCTGCAAGTTTAGGCAAGCTCAGGGACTGTGGTTTGATTCTCACAGCATATGCTACACCAGCTCCGCCCCCTGGTGCTCTGTGCTGGGGAGGCTGAAAATAGGAGGATCACTAGGAGTCCAAGCTGCGTAGCAAGACCCTGTACCAAATACATTTTATTTTTTATTTTTTTAATTTTTAATAGGAAATAACAATATGATAGTTTCAAAACATATTAGTAGTGCATTCATAATAATTGATACATTTAATTTTATTGTCCTCATAGTCATACAGAGCGCAGTGTGTAGACATGTTAAATTTTCTAATCTATATTAGTAGGGGAGGAAAAAAAACCAACTACAACAACAAAAATTTTATCTTCTCTTTGTACAGAGAGAGAGTAGTTGTATATATAGTCTAACGTTCCATAATTGTAGTGGGATACCAGTGAAACTGGCATTGTTGGAGGCTGTTGGTATAAGCCTCTTACAGCTCGTCCTACTGATCTAGCTCTGCGTTCTGTGTCTCATAATTAAGCTTTTCTGCTGGGTGATCGAGAGCAAGTTAAGGCCCGACCTGTATAGTAGATCACTCATCTTTTGTATCTTCCAGGGTCAGATCCCCTCAGGATTAACTTTGGAACCATGTACAGTGCTTTGTAGAGATGTTGCCAGTGTCAGCCCCAAATACATTTTAAAAATCCATAAAATCTTAGTGACAGAAATGAAATGAAATTTTAGTGAAGTTTGACTGAGAGTCAAGAAAATGTAAATCATTTCTAGTTGTGTTTTTAACTAGCTGCCTAACCTTGGATAGGCCTTGGTATCTCTTTGTCCCTATATGTCCATTAAGGAGGCTGTGTGAAATAATCCAGACGGTACCTTTTGGATTTCAAAGTTTAGGGCTTTCGCGAAGACCTTCTGTTATCAAGTCAAATATACTTGAGAATCCTGTACAATGATCAAAAAGCTGAGACAGTTCTGAGTCCATATAATGCAGTTGAATATAATTAAAGTAGTAATATAAACCAAAACAGCCTGAGGCAAACCTTAATCCTGGCATATATAAGCTACATAAATAGAAGAGCTCAAGTTTTGCCTGAGCACAATTTTCAAGTACAGATGTACAAAATCCTCTTAAAGGCCATAGGGGCTAAATTGCTAAACTCATTTTTCTACATTTCAGAGAAAGAGATAAATCCTTAGACCCAAGCAAGTCAGTTTTTATTATGGCTCTGTAGTTATTTTTGGCATACATTTGCAGGTGTACCTATGGCTCTATTCTTAATCCTTTTCTTTTGGGATGGCTCCAAGAGTAGTACAAATTTGTAACTCTGTAATTTAGCTCTTTAATTTTTTCTGTGCTGCACTAGAATTATGCTTTATCTTAAATCTGCACTGGATCCTTCAGGATGGATCCAGTGAGGATTTTGAAGGAAGCATAATTCCTCTGACTTCTTTTAGAATTAATTTATCTGTTAAATAAAAAATGGAAGAATTCATTTTTCATTTGAATTCCTCTGAGGCTCACATTTCAATATGAACTGATAAATGTTATGAGCATTATTATTCAGACAGCCACATTCAACTTGTATGACAATAACAGTATAGAAACCTGAAAGATAATTTTACTAGGAGACATATATTGGGCCTTTAGAAGAAAAATGATATTAAGAGTTGCTTTCTTCATTTCCATAAAGCAAAGAAAAAGAAAATGCAGCTTGAATTTAGTGCATTTAGGGCTTTTGTTTGTTTATTGGATCGTTTGGTTCTGTCACAAAAAGTACCATTATAATCACTAAATCCTGACATTTGGTACAGAGAATTGCGAAAATAACAAAGTGACTGTTTTTTCTTAGCTCTGTAGCTAAAACAACTAAAGCCTAGGCTATCTTTAATATTTGAACAAATATGATTTGTTTTTCCAGAAATCTCATTTTGACCAGTATTTCATAAATATGTAATTGAAACTGCTGTGTCAATTTTTGTTTGATAGAAAAATTTCTTCTGTGGAATACCTGAAGACAACTGATATTATTTGATTGTAATTTCAGTATTGTAGGAAGCTGTTACACTTATCAGGCCTAAAGCACAAAAACCTGATGGTATAATTCATTTACTGATTAATTCAATAGGTATATATTGGAATCTCCCTCAAAATTACCTTTGGCTTTGGTGTCCATTGTGTAACAAAGTGGGTATAGTTCCTGCCCTTCTGAGGTTTGTGTGTGTGCTACTGAGACACTTACATTGAATAAGTACTTAAGAGATGTGAAGAGTGTTTTGAAAAATGAAGTGCTCATGCAAGCCTGTATAAAGTACACTTAATTTAGTCTGGTAGGAAGTAACGTTAAAACTATGTTTTAGGATGGTCAGGATTTAATTGTGCATAGCAGGAAAGTGAAATAAAGCTGAGAGTTTTGCCTTAAATTTAGTTAGTTTATATTTTATACATATTTTTATAACTAATGTAGAAATAAAGTTTTATCAGAAAAATTTAGAAAACTATTTTTTTGGCCGAGTTGTGAGATTAAATTTTTTTTCATGTTGGGGATCAAACACAAGATCTTTCATAGCTAGGTATGTACTGTGCTACTGAACTATACATTTTTGCCCTGAGATTCATTTTATCTGTTTATATATTTTATATAATTTTAAAAATGTATTTAGTACAGGGACTCACTACACAGATCGGACTTGTAGTGATACTCTTGTTTTCAGCTTCCCAAGTGCTGAGCATGTGCTACCTCGGCCGGTCTCAATTGCCATCTCAGTGTGCCCCGGGGGTAGGGCCAGTATGGCACACTGGGGATTGAACCCCAGTCCCTGCGCCTGCTGAAACAGTTACTTTAATCCACTGAGCTACCTGGCCAACCCTGAGATTCATTTCTAAATTGAGAATTAACTTCTACATTCAAATAGAAACATGATGGTGGCTTCATGCTGTGAATTTTAGTCAAAGTTAAAGTGATATTCCTTCATAAGAATATATTTGTGAGGAGATACAGAACTAGAACTAAAGAAGAAATGAATAATAAATGGAATAGCAGTAGATACCTAAAATCTCTGCAAGTCTTAACATTTTGAAGAATAAATGCTCAGTGTCAAGCAGTAGATATCAACTAGTGTTTCTTTTTCACTATACTTGTGAATTATTTTTCTATTAATAATTGTAACTTAGTAGATTAAAGTTCCCATAAGCAGGTGTAGAGGCTAGGGGTTTGATTCCAGGGCTTGCTGTGCTGACCCCGCCCCTAGGGTGTGCTGAGATGGCAATTGAGACTGGGCATGGTGATGCGCACCTTTAAACGGCTCTTGGGAGGCTGTAAATAGGAGGATCACTATGAGTCCAATTTAGTAGTGAGGCCCTAAACACCCTGTAGACCCTTCCCTAAAAAATACAGAAAAAAAAAATTTAAGTCAATGTACTGATAGTAATTCTCACTTGAGAGGTTTGATAGTATTACAGTAATCATAACAGAAGTTAGAAACCCATAGAGAAAAGATTGTATAAAAGAAAAAAATGTGTTTTAATGTGTCAGAGAAAAGTAATCACTTTCACATAGGAGTTGACTCTGGGGTGAAATGCATTAATCAGACAAGATCTGAGCTTTTAAAATATGTTATGTGATTTTTCTCTTTTACAGAATTGAAGTTACTGACTTTCCATGATGTTTGGTGGCTATGAGACTTTAGAAGCATATGAAGATGATCTTTATCGTGAAGAATCATCTAGTGAACTGAGTGTTGATAGTGAGGTGGAATTTCAACTCTATAGCCAAGTTCATTATGCCCAAGATCTTGGTATTGCTGTCAGAGAGGAGGCACATGAAGAAAAGAACTCTGAGAATTCTGAGTTGAGTACTAAATCACATCAGAACTTGATTGTCCTTTCAGATAGTGAGGTCATCCAACTATCAGATGAGTCAGATGTCATCGCTTTGTCTGATGAAGATAGTATTTATAGATGTAAAAGAAAGAATATTAGCTTCCAAGCACAGAAGACCAGAGACCCTCCTGTTTCTCATTCTGATGAGTTGGTTGATAAATACAAATGGGAAATCAAGAAGCCTAAACCTGAAGAAAGATCAGGTGTGATCCGAGAGGTCATGGTTATAGAGGTCAGTTCAAGTGAAGAGGAAGAAAGCATCATTTCTGAAAGTGAAAATGTGGAAAGCTGGATGCTACTGGGGTGTGAAGTAGATGAGAAAGATGATAATATCCTACTCAACCTTGTGGGATGTGAAAATTCTGTTACTGAAGGTTAGTATCCTAAGGGCCATTTTGGAAAGTAGTGTCATCTTTAATAAGGACTGCTTTTCCTAGACAAAGACCAGCAGGGTCTACTCCATTTAATTCTTCACATTTTGATCTTGTTTCTTATGAAACTTACCAGAGGCTACTCTTATGTGAGGAGATGCAGAACTAGAACATCAGATACATAGATACAGATCTGAACATCAGAAAGAATATGTAGAGTACCAAAGACCCTCTACTTCTTCCATAAACAAATTTGTAGCTACTTCCTATTTGGCTAGAGCCAGTTCTGGACCTGAAATCTTAGTTTTCTTCTCTCTGCTTGATACCACAGGTGAGTGCTCTATCTCCATCTATCTAACATTGTTCTTTACTCAACTTGGAACTCTGTTGGCATTGACTTTTGCAAAATATTTTGCTTTCCCAGGAGTTAGCCATATAGCAAGCATGATACATAGAAACTATGGAACTAGTTCTATGATCTTAAAAGCTAAACTAATTAGCCAATAAGACAGGAAAATATAAAAAGCTTGAAGTCTAAAGTATATTGTAGGAGAGAATGCAGATTCAAGTAGTCATATCATTGAGAATTAGAATTTTCGCTTTAGCTTTGTTTCTTCTGTCCAATGTTATCCAGTCTTAAAGTCATTCCTTTAAAGCTTTTTCCTTTGTTTTCCACTTTATGCATAATGCTAAATCTCTTGGAATAGTTTCCTATGTGCTAATAATCTTGAGATACCCCTCATAGTACTTTTCTGAGGATTTAAGCCCTTTAGTGATGCTCTCTGCTGGTCTCAGAAGAAATAATGGCATTGAATGTAGATGTAGCTCAGCTCTCCAGGGTGTAACAATGTTTGCTTAAGGAATCAGTAAATTATTTAGGCTTCCAGGCCATAAGATCTCTTAGCTAACTAGTCAACAAGACCTTCGTGGGAAAGCAACCTTAGATGATACCTAAAGAAATGGGAGTGGATTTTCTAGTATTAGCATAGACTATAGTTCGTTGACCTTAGAATTTGACAGGAAAATAAGAAAAGATAGAATAGTTATTTAACAAAATAAAGTCGAATCAAGATGTTGTAAGCTATGCAAAGCTTACTAGTTATAAAGTATTCTTGGCAAAAGACAGGTTTCATTTAAACCTGTTTCATTCAAGGGGCCATGTAGAGGAAGCTTATTAGCATTGTATTAAGTAAATATTGGGTCACTGAAAGGCAATCTTAAAGGACCTAACCTTAAAAATCTAAGAAGGGAAGAAAAATAGGCATAGGAACATGGGAAGACATTTGTTCTACTTGGAAAAGATTTGGAGGCCAACATATAAGAGTTGAATTTTGAAGAGGGGGCTAGTGGTGAAGTTGGAATGGATGGTTTTGGGTGAAGAAAGCAGAACATGCAAAAGTATAGCAGAATGAAAACAATGATTTCAGGATATGCAAGTAGTTAAGTTTGAGGTGATAGTTGGAGGGTAAGGGATTATAATGCAACAAGAACTAGTATAAATGCAATAAGAGCTGGTAGGTCTAGCTCAAAAGGGCTGTATCTATGTCCATCTCAAAGAACTATCTTGAAAATTCTAGAGCTACAGAAGGATCTCAGGCAGGTAAGTAACATGTTTACATTTCTATTTTAGAAAAGATTATAGTGATTGTGGTTGAATTGTAGAGTTTGCAATTTTGAAATGGGATGGGTGATGGGCTTTCTTTGTAGTAATGTAGACTGAGCTAGGTGATTGTAGAAGGAATACAGTATAATACAACAAAGGAGAAATAGATTTAAGGGAGAGCTTTAGGTGGAAATATGGACATAACTTGTTATTGGGTAAGGGAGATAAAGGGAATTAATGATTACTTTGAAGTTGTAGATCTAGGGATTATAGAACTAGGTAGCTGGGGGCTGACTCATGGTCAAACAAGATTTTTTCAGGGAAAAAAATAAAATATTGATAGGAAGGTAAAATAGAATAAGAGGCATATGGAAATGTAGTTTCTAGAGGAAAGCAAGTTTGGTAAGATATCTTTTTCTAAAATTATGACTAGCTCAGCCTGCCCTAGGGGTGGGGCTGGCACAGCATGTGGTCCTAGGGATCAAACTGCAGTCCCTGTGGTTGCCTGCCTTTGCCTAAGCAGGTGCTTTACACCTGAGCCATCTCACCAGCCCTTGGTAAGATATCTTAAAGAATTAGAGAAAAGGTTGGCAATCAGGTATCTTATTAAAACTCTGAGAGGACATTTATTACCATATGATGTAATGTAAAAAGATAATAAACATGTCTAATCTTGAATTACATTTTTTGAGGGTATTTATATTTATTGAAATGGAACATAACAAAATTTAAGATATTCACTTCAATGGCACTTAGTATATTCACAATATTATCACTTCTGTCTACTTCAGAAATTCTTAGTCCATTGTCTGAAAAGAACTGGAATCCATTGAGTAGTCATTCCCCACTCACTCCTTTGTCAGTTTCTGGCAATCACTAATCTGTTTTCTGTCTTTGCACTCATCTGTTTTGGATATTTCATGTAAAATGAACTACCTAGTATGTGGACTTTTATTTGGCTTCTTTCTTTTGTTA
>PVKN010026227.1:0-13832 GCA_004027915.1 Capromys pilorides
ACCAGAGGTCAGGGCTGATATTTTGGGAATGACCTTGACCACTGCCTGTTGATATAAAATAAATCTGCCTCCAAAGCCTGGGTGTCATTTTGGTGTCTCTGCTTGCTGTAGTAGGTAAACATTCCTTTTGAGTACCTACCTAACAATGGAATTGCTTGGTCATGTAGTACACATGGCTTAAGCCTTACTAAGTAGCTGCCAACACTTTTGCAATGGGATTTACCATTTACGTTCCCATTGGCAGTGTGTGAGAGTTTCTCTATTTGCGGCCAGTGCTTGGCATTGTTAGACTTGAAACACTTTTTTGTCAGTTTGATGAATGTATAGTGATAGTCTCATTCTAGCTCCCTCTCCCATTTAAAAACAAATTCATTCATTCATTTATTTATTTGCTTGGCACAGGGTCTCACTACACAACTTGGAGTCATAGTGATCCTCCTATTTTTCAGCCTCCCCAGTGCTGGGATTACAGGCAAGCGCCACCACATCCAGTCTCAGAGGCTGGCAAGGCACGGCATGTTTTTTGAGACAGGGTCTCTTTGTGTAGCCCAAGCTGGCCTCAAACTTAAAGCAATCCTCCTGCCTCAGCCTCTCAAGTTCTGGGATTACAGGCATATGCTACTACACCTGGCTCGTTTTGGACTTCACTCACACTTTCCAAATAATAGTAAAGTTAAGTGTCACTTCATACTTTTATTGGCTATTTGGATTTTCTCATTCGTGGTTATTCAAGAGTTTTGCCTGCTTGACTGTTCTGCTGCCTGTCTTCTCACTGATTTAAGGGATTCTTCGTATAATCTTACCACTAATCCTTCGTAGGTTGTATACGTCACAGAAGTCTCCTACTCTATAGTTTGTCTCTTTCTTTCTTTCTTTCTTTCTTTCTTTCTTTCTTTCTTTCTTTCAAGAGAAGGTGTTGGGGCTGGAGAGACAGCTCTGTGGCACAAGTGCCTGCCTGGCAAGTGCAAGGTCCATGAGTTTGAACCCTGGTCCTGCCAAAAAGAAGAGAGAGAGAGAGAGAGAGAGAGAGAGAGAGAGAGAGAGAGAGAGAGATATTGAGAGAGAGAAAGAGAGAGAAGGTGTTGCTCTTTAGCCAAGGCTGGCCTCAAGCTCTTGGTCTTACTCAACCTCCCACGGGTGGGGGTTATAGGTGTGCACCACCACAACCAGCTAAGAAAGGCTTTCTCTCCTGAAACTTACTGCTCTTCCTCTCATTGACCTTGAGACGATCACAGGGACATTGCTTCTTTGGCAGCTGGGGCACTGCCTTGAGTTTTCTTCTAAGGACTCTCAGGAACCAGTCTGAAAGAACAGGTTGCTGCTTAGATGGCAGGAGGGTTAGTATATCTGCAAGGAGTGAGTGGGGCAGGGCCTCCGGGTTCCTCTTTCATGCTGCAGTCAGCTATGAGCACTGGGACTTGTCACTTATTTTTCCTGAGCTCTACAGGCAAGGATTTGGTGGAAGGTTTGGAGGGGGCACCAGACTATCACTGAGGAGACCAAAGAATGAAGAGGCACCTTGGGGATATCTTTCTAGGGCTGCTCTACCTTGGGCACGACGTCTTGTCTTCCTTTTGGTCTTTGCTGTGAGTAAAATAAGGCTAAGAATAGAATCCGAAATGCTTTGGGGAGGCTGGGCAGAAAAAAAGTAAAAGTCCTTTGGGAAGGCAGCCCTGGTCTTTGGGGGGAAAGGGAAAGGGGGCGGGGGCAGTTTGAGAATTTAGCTGTGAAGCCTCCAGACCCGGGGGAATCTAGTTCTCGCCTGTGCAACGAGGAACAGAAGCAGGCGGTGCAGGGCTGCTGAGGTCAGCTCCCCTAGCATCTGCGTGGGTCCCGGAGCCCAAGGGAGACCGCGGAGGTCACGGTGGTGCCACTATTGTTGTCCAAGCCGAGTTACTGACCTTTGCACTCACATTCTTGGCGGCCTTCCCGGAGCCACCTCCTAGGAGCCTGGCTCTGGTCCGGGCGGCCTCTGGCGACCCCTGTTGAGAGGAAAACGGGTCATTCGCAGGCCCTGGAGAGCGAAGGGGCCAACGGGAAGGGTCCACCGGGTCTGTTTCACCTGCTTTTTCACCTTGATGATCTAGCGTATGTCAGGAGAGGAGCATTTGGATTGGTTAAGAGGCTGAGGTTTAAAATTTAGCCTAGGGAAAAGCTTAGCCCAAGGTAGGTGGAGAAAGAATGGCTTTCTTGGAAAGCCATGGAAGAAAGGATAAAAGGTGGGGGTTTATTAAGACTGTAACCCTTCCCCTGAGCCCCACATTAAAATACTTAGGGAACGGGAGCAAGGGGTATATTAGTTCACAGATTGAGATTTCCCTCTGACCTCTGAGTTGTGTTTGAACGCACGATCCCCATTGGACTCTAGGCAGATGTTATTTATGTTTTGTTCTCTGGAACAAACACATTTTTTTTCTTGTCTTTATCCAAGCTTAGTTTCTGTCATGCCTCAAAGATTGTTTTGGATCTCTCTTATTACTTTGGCTGTCTTTGAACACCTGGACTCTAGCAACCCTCAAGCTCCAGGCTTCCACGTAGCTGGGACTTACAGGTACCTGCCACTGTACCTGACTCTATAAGATATTTTTGTGACAACCAAGGATGGTGGCATACAGAGTGGAGGTTCTCACACTAGGCATACAGATTGGAGGTTCTCACACTAGCTGGGGGCCTATATAACACTTCTACTATATGGTAGTTTCTGATTTTTTTTTTTTTTAACAGGGTCTCATAACGCAGCTCATACTTGTAGTGATACTTTTTTCCTTTTTTTTTTTTTTTTGAGACAGGGTCTCACTATGCAGTTCACTCACTTTTGAACTCACTTTTGTAGCCCAGGCTGGTCTCGAACTCACAGCAGTGCTCCTGCCTCAGTCTCCCAAGTGCTAGGATTACAGGCGTGAGCCACCATGCCTGGCTTGTAGTTATACTCTTGTCTCAGCCTCCCCAGTGCTGGAATTACAGGTGCACATCACCACTCTCTGGCTCAGTGCACCTGGGGTCAGGGCCAGCACAGCATGTTGGTGCTGGGGATCGAACCCCGGTCCATGAGCTTGCCTAAGCAGGTGCTTAGTCTGCTGAGCTATCTAGCCAGCCCCTGACATTTCTTAATCAATGATGCCTTTCACATGCTTCCCATTGTATTTGAATGCAGCTCAAACTCCTCCGGTTGTAGTTTATTGTTTGAAATTGGCTATGGACTAGACCATGCCCCCAAAACTTCACCTGTCAAAGCCCTAACTCCCCATACCTCAGAATGATTCCACTCAGATCTGACTGACGTCTTTAAAAGGTGAGATTTGGACACATGTGCTAACAAAAGTCCCTCGGGATGTCTGAACACAGAGAAACAACTATGTGAGAATACAGTGCGAAGGTGTATGAATAAAATCCTTATGTTGAAATATGTTTTTTAAAATTATACGTTTGCTTGTACGTGTTTGCAGTATAATTATGCTTATCATGGCAAGGTCAGGGCCAGAGAGATAGCTCCGTGGCACAAGTGCCTGCCTGGCAAGTGCAAGGTAGTGAGCTTGAACCCTGGTCCTGCCAAAAAATAAAAAATAAATATATGGCAATGTCTACACGCACATAACACATTTTAATTATTTTTTCATACTCTGTTCCCTTCCACCCCTCCTTCCTCCATTTCTTGCTACCCTTTCTTTTTGCAAAAGGTCTATCTCCCTACTCCTGTTGTCTATATTTTATTGTGCTCTTTATTTATATTTTTGGGTTCTCATATGTAAGCTTGTGGTGTTTTATGATACATAACAATATGGATTTAAGGAGCATCTATGTTCTTACAAAGGGTTCAAACCTCTCCTTCTTCATGGCAGAGTAGTATTCCACTGTGTATAAATACCACATTTTAAAAAAATCCACTTATCTGTTGACAGACATGTACGTCGCCCTGATTTGTGTAGCTATAAACATGAACGTGTCTATAGCATTGCAACACATCTTTCACTTTTTTAGGAAGATCCCAGGAAGCGGTATAGCTGAGTCTAAAGAAATTTCTACTTTTAGTTTTTGAGCAATCTCTGTGCAATGAATTCCACAGTCAGGGCACTAGTTTACATCCCCGTCGACAAGGTAGAAAGTTTTCTTTTTCCTCAAAGCCTCATTAGCATTCATTACTATTTGATTTCCTTGGTGATAGCTATTCTTTATAGATTAAGATGGAATATTAGCATTGCTTTAATTTGTATTTCTTGAATGGCCAGAGACTCTGAATGTTTTTAATGTACTGACTGGTCATTTGAATTTTTTAAAAAGTATCTTCATTTAAGTTGCCCACTTTTTGATTGGGCCTTTTATTTTGGGGGTATCAATATTTCATGTCTTTTAATTTAACCCACATTTTGTTTTTTGATACAGGGTCTAACTATGCAGTTCAAACTCATAGTGATCCTCCTGTCTCAGCCTCCCTAGCACTGGGATTATAGGCGTGCACCACCACACCAGGTTCTGGGACTGACCTTGTATGCCCCAGGGTTCTGGGGCCAGCTCGGCATGTGGTACTGGGGATCAAACTCAGGTCTTTGTGCTTGCTAGATAGGTGCTTACGCTGCCTTTTTTTTTTTTTCCTTCGGTGCGGGGAGGGGGGTTAGTTTCTTGCTATGTAGTTCAGGCTGGCCTCAAACAGTGGTTGGGCTGGGGATTCAGATCAGCAGCACAGTAGCTGCCTAACAAGTGCAAGGTCATGAGTTTAATTTCCACAAAAACACAAAAAAACCAAAAACAAGACAAAACTCAGAGTGGTCCTCCTGCCTCAGCCTCCTAAGTGGTGGGATTGCACGTGTGCACCACCATGTTCAGCTGCATTGCTGGGGGCGGGGTCTAAATTTTTGAGTTTTTAATATATTCTAGTTATTAGCCTTCTGTCCGGCAATAAGTAGAAAACCCCACCCTCTATCTGTAGATTGTTTCTTCACTGTCGGCTGTCTCATTTGCTGTGCAGAGCTCTTTAATTTAATATAATCCCATTAGTTGATTCTTGATGTTAATTCTTGTGCAATCGGGCTTCTATGTAAGAAAGCCCTTGCCTACGCCTTTTCCCTATTTTTATCTTCCAGCAGATTGCGTTTCTGTTTTAAAACTTAGATCTTTGATCTGCTTTGCTTTCGGTTGAGCGCGTGAGAGGTACGCTTCTATACTTAACCTTCTGCATGTGCACGGCCAGTTGGCCCAGCACTGTTTGCTTAAAGAGGCTATCTTTCCTGCAGTGCAAGTTTTCAGCTCCTTTGTCAAAAATCAGATAAGCAGGTGCACCTGGGGGTGTTTCCGCACCCTCCGTTCTGTGCCACTGAGCCACAGGTTTGCTTTTGTGCAGTACTATGTTGAAATCTTGTGTGATGGCATTGGGGAAGAGACCTCTGGGAAGCAGTTGGGGGTGAAGATGGAGCATGCACTAGTGGGGTTGTGCGGTGATGGAGGGACCCCAGACCCCTCGCTCCCTCCCCTCTCCTCCCATCCTCTTCTTTCTCCTGTCTGTGTGTCTGTCTGTCTGTCTGTCTCTGTCTTTCTCTCTCTCAGATATAAGAAGCTGGCTGTGTCCAGGATAACAAAGGCCCTTTGGTCATCCTGATACTCTGAGAGCTCAGAAATCCCATCTCCAGAGCCATGAGAAATGCATATTTGCTGTTCACAGTGACTGTCTGTGACACTTGGTAGTTGTCAGCCCAAATGAAGATGGCAGCTATTTTCAAACAATGGACATAGGTTGCCCCGCCTCCCCCCGCCCAGCACATCTGCCGACAGCTTAGACTTTTGAGTCTCCAGAACCGTGAGATAAATAAATTTGGAAGTCACTCCATCTCTGTTGTTTTCTTAGGGCAGCTCCAGCAAATTAAAACAGAGCCTTTCTCCTCTGGAGCGCTTAGAGCTAACTGCGCAGTGGCCGTGCACCTGCGCAGTTCCTGGGCGATGTTTGTTCACTAAGTAGACGAGCAAGTTACTTGGAGCCGCCCCGGAGACCATCTCGTCAGATTTCCCAGGCTTGAGCCCTTCCTGCTGCACAGAGAGAGAGTGTCGTTTCCTTAAACAAGTGGAGCCCCTTCGCCACAAAATATCCGGGTAAAAAAATATTAGGGTGGAAAGCTAAGTTGGAAAATATTTAGTTAACTTTTTTTCTCTTGCTGTACTGGAGGTTAAACGCAGGGCTTTTGCACTGGATTATATCCACACCCCTTGGTTAGTTTTTAAGACAGAGTCTTGCTAAATCACTGAGTTCCCCATGATGGATTTGAACTTGTGGTCCTTCTGCCTCAGCCTCCCAGAGTGTCAGATTGTAGGCATGTGCCTCTCTGCCTGGCTATAGCAGATGTTTTAAAATGTATTTAGTACAGGGTCTACAGGGTCTCACTGTGAATCAGTCCCAGAGTCACACACTTCAGATCTGGCCACTTCTGAAAAAGCTCCACCTGTGCCTGCATGAAAATTTTTGGGGGACATCGAGACGTAAGCCATAACAACTGCGGAGGATTCCCAATAAGTAAGTGTGTTCTAAATTATTTAGTTGTTTGCCTATTGCTAAATTTTGTATTTTTTTTTATTTTAGGGAAGGGTTTATAGGGTGTTCAGGGTCTCACTACTAGATTACACTCATAGTGATCTGCCTGTTTACAGCCTCCTAGGAGCTGGGATTACAGGCTCATGCTACTATGCCCAGTCTCAATTGCCATCTCAGTGCACCCTGGGGGGCAGCATGGCGGGGTTAAACCCCCAACTCCTGCACCTGCTTGCAGGCACTTTAATCTGCTGAACTACTTATCCAGCCCATTGTTGTTGTTTTTTTTTAAATCAGGGTCTCCCTACGTTCACACTCATAGTGATCCTCCTGTCTCAGCTTCCCCAGCACTGAAATTACAGGCAGGGTTTGAACTCAGGACCCTGCACTTGCCAAAGCTTAGACTGCTGAACTACCTCCCTAGCCTGGATTGTCTTATTTTTATATCTTGACAAAGTTCTTTGTTGTGTAGTTCTCTTCCAAATTTTGTATGATTTTCTAAGAGAAATAGAATTCCGGGCCAAAAGTTAAGAACAGTTTTATGCTCGTTAATATGATTATCCAATTGCTTTCTTTCTTTCTTTCTTTCTTTCTTTCTTTCTTTCTACAGTACTGGGGATTGAACTCAAGACCTTGAGCTTTCCAGGCAGATACTTATTCTACTGAGCTATCTTCCCAGCCCTCAAATTGCCTTCAAAAGGACAGTGTTCATTGATTAAATCACTGTCTCCTTTATTTTCAGATGAGCAAACTGAGCTGCAGAGAGAGCAAATGAAATGCTCAAGTTCACCATGGTAATAGTGACTTATCAGGGAACAAAACCCAATCCAAGACCCTTAGTCTCTTGTTATTTCTGCAACCCTACCTGAGCCCCATTATTTGGTGGACATGAAAATGAAGCTTCTTGGTGTTGTCGCCCAGACTTCAGATGTTTGCGGGCTGCCTGTGACTGTCTGCACAGCTCCTTGAGCACCTGTGCTACTCACTGCATATGTCCCCTAAATTGATTCTAAAAAACAGCCTCTTCTTATAGGATACCATCTGTGAAATTACAGATTTGATGTATGCTCGGATTTCTTCTGACATATGAGTAATAAACCTAACTATTAGAGTAGAGCATGTAAATTTATCTTCCATCTAAAATAGCCTTTGGCAACCACTGATACAGAGGAATAAACCTGGGTTTATATCTAGGCGGATCCGGATGAACCACTGGGTCTGTCACCTAATTACATAGCCTTAGACAAGGCAGTGCTCTCAGTTCTTGGTTCTCTGATTTTTTGTTTTGAAACAGGGTCTTGAGTTATGTTCTACATCGGCCCTGAGCTCATGATGCTGCCTAGGCTGGTCTCAAACCCCTGTGCTGGGATAACGGGCATGCGCCATCACACCTGGATTTCATCGATTGTAAAATGAGTCTAGTGATAGCCAATTGCAGAGTTGTGATAGTGTGAGGGCCCAATGCTCAGACAGCTATTCAGTATCTGCTGGTTATTATTGTGGGTGTTACTATGGATGTCTAGTTATTGTCCAAACAAGGTATCTATGCTGGAATACAGGCTATAGGTTTGTGTTTTTCTGCTGACATATATATTACTTCTATTTGTTAGGGTTTCCAGTACATCTACATTATTTTGTCCTTTTTTTTCTTTTGGTCTTTTTGCGACAGGGTGTCACTATGCTTGGCTTTGACCTCACTTGGCCGAGGCTTGTCTTGGTCTTGATCTCACAGTGATCCTCCTGCCTCAGCTAGGATTATAAGCATGTGCCACCACACTCAATGTGAATTTTGACTTATCAGTTTTATCACATATTTGCTTTGTGAGTTTGGACAATATGCTTAACTTCTCAATTCCCTAATTTACCTCCTGGTAGTTCCTACAGCATGGCGCATAGTCCGGGTGTTGTCTGTTATTTCCTAGCTCTGCTCCACTAGAGGGCCTAGAAGAGATGGCACCTGGGGCCCAGAAGCAAAGGACACATGGGACACCTGTGCTTGGCAGATGCCGCCCTGCACCTAAGGAACGGGGTCTCCCTGGAGAAATTACTCGCACCGGGACTGGGGTAGCGAACCACAGCTGAGGCTGGAAGGTCTTTCAGTGTCAGAAAATAGGAAACTGCTCCAAAAATGATGGAGATATTAAAGGGTCCCAGAAGTCAACCTGAAGGAACTCCCCGTGGCCAACTTAGGGACAACAGGAGCAACATAGCAAATAAAGATAGCAGTGGATTATGGTTCATGCACATTCAGGAGTCCATATTGATAGAAATAATTGAATAAATAATGAAAGGAGGAAGAAGAGCCCTTTTCATAGTAAAATTCCAGGTAAATATAGAAGGAATGATGGAGTTAGAAATGTCAGTATTTGGCAAGTGCCACAGTAATAACTATTGTTAACAAGAATTGTGAATAAATTCTAAAACTTGACAGGTACCTGAGCATGTGGCACGCTCCTGTAGTTACACAGTTCAAGAGCCTGAGGTAGGAAGATTGCTGTGAGTTCAAGTCCAGCCTCGGCTGCCTATTTTGGAGACCTTGTCTCCAAAAATATATATATTTTAAATGTATCTGGCACAGAATCTCACTATGCAGCTCAGACTCATAGTAATCCTCCTGTTTTCAGCCTCCCAGCACTGGGATTACAGGTGTGTGCAACCACTCCCGGTCTTGGTGGCCAGCTCAGTAAGGCCAGGGGCAGAGGTCAGTGGGGCCAAGGATCAAACCCAAGTCCCTGAGTTTTCCTCAGTAGGCACTTAGTCTGCTGAACTATCTAGCCTGCCCTAACCTAAGAAAATAATTCTTAATGGGTAAAAGCATAAGTAGAATATTTGCATAGTGTTAGGTTATCTCTCCTTGACTGGGAGTGGTGGTGCATAATCCTAGCTCTGGGGAGATTGAGGCAGGAGGCCTGCTTCGAGTTGGAGGCCAGTCTGGGCTGCCTAGTGAATTCAAGGCCACCCTGAATCAAGGCCAGCAAGACCCTGTCTTAAAAAAACAAAAAACACAACACAACACAACTCCCCATCCCCCAAGCTCCCAAACAGACAAACAAATGAAGTAATTATTCCACAGATATTTAATAATTACAAAGAGAAAATATACTTGTACCTTCACAGGTACCACTGTAGGTAGCAATATTGGAATGTTTGTGAATGAGTTACCCCTGGTGCCAATGCCAATTTCCTGGTGTTGATAAGCTGGTTATAGTTATGTAAGAGTATTTAAAATAAACCAGATGAGTGATATACTGGAACTCTGTTTTTTACAACACTTCTGAAGGCATGAAAAGTAAAAAGGTAAAAATATGAAAATAGACCCTGTAGCCCCTGTGCTACATATATAAACAGTTGAAAAGATTATGAAAATAGATTTCTCTGAGGACAAAATGAGGTCACTGTACAGGTGTGGAGTGCTTAGAAAAATACCTGAAACATAAGAGATCTTATCACATGTCAGCTATTGTTAATAATAATTTTATAATTAAGTGATGTTATAAGCAGTGAATAAGCCGGGCTTGGTGGCGCACGCCTGTAATCCCAGCACTTGGGAGGCTGAGGCAGGAGGATCGGTGCGAGTTTGAGACCAGCCTGGGCTACAAAAGTGAGGTCAAAGCCAGCCTGAACAGCACAGCGAGACCCTGTCTCAAAAAGACAAAAAAAAAAAAAAACAAAAAAGTAGTGAATAATCTGACATCAGTAACTGGTTTCCTAATAGTTACATGTATTCTCGTGTGTTTCTTTTTTACCACTTTCCCTATGAAAAGAATCCTGTGTTGAGCACGGATCAGGTTATTTCTAGAGATAAAGATTAGAGTTTATGCTGAGAATCATTTTGGGGGCGCCATTTCCTCTGATCATTAATTGGCTCTAATTTAGGCTGGGAAGCAAGGCTTAATTTCCTGCTGCTCTTTCCAGGGCGTTTGTGACAGCGCCACCTAGCGACAGGGCTGTGTTTTCCCACTTCATCATCCTTGTGCTTTGAGCTGCTTTACAAGTTGCACGCTGTTCCTTTATTGAACACCTCTAGAGGCACGTTATCAATCATTTAGTGTTCACAAGTGTGTGAGATAAATTAGTATTTTATTCAGGTTTAAGGTGATAAAACTGAGGTGCGAAAAACTTAAGCAATCTAGTTTGCAAAGTGAGTGTGGTGTCAGGGTTTGGGTGGAGAGCCTCTAGCTTGGGGCTGAATCTAAATGCATACCTAATTTTGAGAACTATTGCTACAGAGCAGTGATTTATTTTACTTTATTTTATTGATATAGGGTTTCGCTACACAGTTCAGACTCGCAGTGATCTTCCTGTCTCAGCCTCCCTAGAGCATGTCTAGTTCCATGATGGGCAAAGCGTACGATACTGGGGATTGAACTCAAGACCTTGCACTTATGCTGCTGAGCTATCTCCCTGACCCTAGAGTGGTGATTCTTCACTTGGGTCTAGCCCCCCCACTCCTTTGGCAGTATCTAGAGATACTTGTAGCTTTCTTAGGGGCCAGGGTGCGTGTGTGTGGAGCTGTCTTAAGGGGCCCTGGCATCTAATGGATAGAGGTTCTCTGGCTGCTGGTGAGCCTTTGACATGCACAGAACAGTGCGTGACAACCAAAAGTTGCCCAGCCCCAAATGTCCACAAAGCAGCTGTCTACTTCTGGTGTAGGGCGTTAAAACCACAAAATTTTCAACCTAGAAATGCAAGAACTTAGCTAATATTTACCGAGTACTGTCTTGGATAGCGTGCAGGCTGTAGGAACAATAGACCAATTTGCGCCACCAGTGGGGTCCTAGTATGGAAGGATAGGGTTGAGGCTGGAGAAGCATACACACTCTTTCAGTCTGAGACATTTGACAAATTCAGAAGGAGAATCACATGTGGGCTACGGAGTAGGTCTGTGTGCCTAGTGTCAGGAGGACAAGGCAGGCTGTGGCAAGGACTTGTTTTGTTTTGTTTTTGTGGCCTGCGCAGCCCACCCTGGGGGCAGGGCTGATGCAGCACTTGCTGGGAGTTGAACTGTGGTCCCTGCGCACTTGCCTAAGCTTGCCTAAGCAGGCACTTTAGACCACTGAGCTAATAGTTCTCACGGGCCTAGGACTTGGTTTTTGAGCTGAATGTGTGAACAAAGTCTAGCTGGTGGGAAAATGCAGAACCTGTGTAGAGACCACACAGCCTACAGCATAGCCCGGGGCCAAATGGGGAAGCAGGAGGGGGCTTGAGCCTTTCATCCAGGCTGGGTGCTGTAGAGTTGGTGTCTGTCACAGTGGTGGGAAAGCTGTCCCTTCCCAAGTGGTGGACTAGGTCACAGGACTGTGAGATTCAGCAACATCTCAAAAGGAGGTGAAGTTTCAAGTGAGGATGGACTAGGATGCAACTTCTCCCGATTTTAGGGCCAAGCTGATGCTTTGGGTGTAACAAGCTATTTCACATTGCAGTAGCCCTTGGAAGATGGTGCTCTCACACAGAAATGTACAGATGGGGTGGTCTCTTTTCTATGCAGCTGTTTTGTGAAGATCTGGGCCCCTTGGGCTATGGTGAAAACTGGAGCAAATTAGGAAGCACTAACTGAGGCCCAGAGGTTGCTACAGCTCGATCGGTCCATCGTGGTGTGGGCTGGTGACAGGAATTTTCCTGTCTATTATTACATTCCCATTAAATAGCATTGGAAACTGCTGGTGGCATGTGGCATAGTATAAAGCAGGTGGCCTCAGGGAAATTCATTACTGTTCTAGAAAGGGAGCGGGGGAGAAGGTCAGAGAACACATCCTGGTGGACCGTGTGTGTGTGTGTGTGTGTGTGTGTGTGTGTGTGTTTGTATGTGCATGTGTGTGTGTGTGTTCGTATGTGCGTGTGCACCAAGCTATAGTAGTCCCCTCTCTTGTACAATGCCTATTTCAGCTCTCACAGCACCCGGTAGTGTATATAGTTTCCTCATGAAACCAGCCCCGAGAAAGACTATCTTGTCCCAAATCTTTATAGCTCATGGGGCTATACTTCAACACACATGTAGCCCATCTTGCCATTTTTTTAAACCCTTTCACCCTTCATAGGAAAATTAAAAATTTTTTTTACCTGAATTTGGGCTGCTAGAGACCATAGATATCAGCATTAGCGGCAGCAACAGAAGGAGGAAGGAGCGTTCAGCCTTCATTGTGGTGGTTGTTGGTGCTGTTGGCTGCTTGAAGAGTGAATGTAGCGTTCCGGGCAGAGGCTCCTGATTTCTGGGAATGGCTCAGATGTGGTTGCTGGCTCGGTGACCGGGGCTTTAATCCTGGCCCAGTGTTCTCTTGAGAGGGCAAAAAACGGGTATGATAAGGGCTGACTTGGTTGTTAGGTAACAGATTGGGCCAGGTGCTTCATGGGAACCTGGGAGGTGAAACTGGTCACACAAAGAAATGGAGTGTTCTTAAGAATCCAAGCAATGACTGACAACTTGGCAGCCATTCCTGTTCCCTCCCGCCCTCCTTCTCACCTTCTCACCCCAGGATGTGTTATGATTTCTCCCTCACGACTTTTTTTAGTTTGAGTTTCCTTATACCTTTTCAGTGCCTATTTCTAGCAAGGAAGTGGCCATTAAGGGTTGGCAGAAGAGAGAGTGCTGTGTGTCTTCCCTCTCTCCTTCCCAGTCCTGTCCTTGGCAAAAAAAAAAAAAAAAAAAAAAAAAGTCATAGCCATGCTACTGCTTAGAAAGCATAAGGTTAAAAAAAAAGGGGGAAAGTGTTAAAAATGGCAAAACTGGCTACATGTGTGTTGAAGTATAGCCCCGTGAGCTATATAAAGAACTGGGACAAGATAGTCTTTCTCGGGGCTGGATTCATGAGGAAACTACATGGGCACCCAGGCCCCACCCTGCTGCAGGTTCTAGCAGTTCTGCAGCCATGGAAGATGGAGCAGGGCAGGAGGAGGAAAGGGCAGTTCTCTCTTGTTCAAGGCCCTGCTCCGGGGCCATAGGAACACCTGGCCTCCTCACTGTTCACTGAGAAGATGGTGATGGCTTGCACATGTGTGTGTTCAGGCAGCTGGGACTTCTGGTTCCAGACCTTGGTTGGAAACATCCCCAGGCAACAGGAGGAAAGTAATGATACTTTGAGTGCTTACTAAGGGTGATTGTGTCAGTCAGCTTCCCATCACTGCAGCAAAACACCTGAGGCTGTCAGTTCATAAGAGGAAAGGTTTATTTTGGCTGATGGTTTGGGTCCATGGTCAGCTGGTCCCTGCTGCTTTTGGGCCTGAGGTGAATCAGGGCATCACAGTGGGTGCACGTGACAGAGGGAACTATTTGCCTCATGGGAGCCAGGAAGCAGAGATAGGACGGGGCTGTGATTTCAATATC